>JBAFSZ010000023.1:9171344-9182506 GCA_036919955.1 Melanotaenia pygmaea | reverse complement strand
AGGGGTGGGAAAATACTTTGTGGAAAAAGTTTGGGGGTTGTTTTTTTTTGGGGTCTTTTGAAAATTTTGTTGGTTGGGGGTTTTTTGGGGGGTTTTTTTTTTTTTTTTTTTTTTTAGTGTTGCTTATTTTTGTGATTGTTTTGCTCCTGCTATCAACCTCTCTGATTCTCTCATAGCTGTCCACAATGTCGGATATTATGTTAGAGACTATAAGAGGAGTGATCATTCAGGTCACAGTTTCTGATATCCATCAGAATGTGTACATGCACTATAATGAATTCAGACTTGGATACAAGTTTTCAAGACCACTCATTTTCAAAGATGTACATACAAAGAAATGAATGAATGCTAGCGCTCCTCCCCCCACCCCCCACATGCACGTTCAATTTCACTTGACAGAGCAACAGTCAAAGTGCCCGCGAATATATATTATTATTATTATTATTATTATTATTATTATTATAGATAATAGGTTATGTCCAGCATTGTTGGTTCGAGTGGCGAGTTCCATGATGCTATTTCGCTTGCTGGCTCAGGACATAACAGTAGTGGATCGACTTCAGCCCATCCAACTATGGGAGGGTTCAACACCTTAAGACTAGGCAAAGATGAGGCAGGCTCCATGTTTAAATTAAACATCATGTGATGGCTACACTCAGCTATGAAGCCACGTCCTCAAATCCAGTCATGGATCAAACCTCACTGTTTTCCTGTAAAAGTCGTAGGAAATCCTCTGTTGTGTTTCTGTAGCGGTGTACCAGTTGCCTACTATCTGGTCTATCTCTGTCTCCTCTTTTTTCTACTTTCCTTTTCATTTCTGTTCACACTTAATTTTTTTCTGTCCCTTCCGGTCAGGCCAAGCGATATTATTGAAATTCTGTAATTCAAAATAAATGAGAATTAAAAAAAATTATTATAAAGAGGAGCCTTATACCAATGAAGTTTCCTTTGGCAAGGCAAATTTGTTCAGCTCAACACTGTTATGTGTTGGCGGAGGTGAGGAACCAAGCGCAGGCAGAATGAGGCAGGATGCAGAACGGTGCTGGTGCAAAGGTTTATTTTGGGATCAGGGAACCACACAATATAGGGAATGAACCACAAGGATCTGACGAGGAGTAACTGAAAACCTAGGACTTAAATACACAGACTGACAAATTAAACACAGGTGACCTAAATTAGCAGTCAGACAAGGTGCACCAATGAACAGAAACCAAAGAAATACAAAATTAAGCCCTGAACACCAAAAACCAAGAACAAAAACTAGAAACATGACCAAAACTAAACACATGAAGTCAGAACAGTAACCATAAACCATGACCAAAACAGAAATACAATCTGAAAACCACAAACTAAACCAAGATCAAAATCTAACATAAACCAAAGAACAGACAAAAACACAGAAATCAGGACCCACACAGCAGCCAGACCATCATTCTACCATCACCATGCTGGAGAGGACAAAAAAAAAAAAAAAATGAAAAAAAAACCTAATCACAGACTCAAACTCTAAAACCAAAAACACTGAGGAGAGAAAACAGTCCAACTTATAAAATGTCCTGATTAAATGAAACTGAGTAGAGTCCTAAATATTCATAGAGTTCAGATCTCATGTTGTTAATAAAACCTACAAAGAATACTGGATCCATTTTGAGCTGCAATGCAACTCAGAAATCCTCCAGTGATGGTATATTCAGCTTGTTCAGCTGCGTCTACCTGATGGACATGAAGTTCGCAGCATCTACACCTCCCTGGGAGAGTTTAAAAACCAGGATTTCTGTCTGATTTTCAGGTGGTTGAAGCCACATATTGCCTGATATGCATTTTCTGGCCGGTTGGAGTGTGTGCACCTGCGCATGCGTGGGTCTGTGTGGCATTGGGATTAAACATGTGCAGAATAGAAATCATGTAGAGAGAAATGAGGCATTGTGGTGTAAATCAGATCAATATCATCACTACAAGGACAAAGTAGAAACCTGTTCTAGAGGAAACTTTAGGGTTTTGGCCACAGGTTGCATCTTGTAGTTGGTAAATGAAGCCATTCATATCTCAGCTTTGTGTCTTTAGAAATAGATGAGTTCATATGTAGATGCCATGTGATAATCCTCCATCTCGCAAAGAAAATATAATTCTGCATGAACACTGAACAGAAGCTGGAATTCAGTAGTGTATTGCTGTGTATATTCAATAGTGTAGCACTGAAATTCACCATTACATTTGATAATTCAAAAGTGTGTATTGAATAGGAAGAGAACAGAACTACAATGACCTTTCAAATTAAGACAAGAAACTAAAACAAAAGACTCTAAGACAGCTAAAGAACAGAAATAAAACTGTAGAAAAACTCATTAACCATGACAAGGAAAGCAAGAAGCCAACAATAATTTAAGAAAAGTTTTTAACCCAGTCACAAGTTTTATCACCACTTATCTTTACACACTCGTCTGTGGTTCATGAAAGGTTAAAATGAGTATCTGTCTCTGAGCAGCCAGTCGTACACCACGTGGGTGGTGTGAGGAAATCTTTATACCAGGCAAACTTCTGTTTGCGACATGGAAAATAACATGGAATTCTAACTAAAGCTGCAACATGGGGGGAAATTAGTGCTAATGTTAAATTTGTTCCTTGAGTGATACCTGATGCTTTACTCTGCTGTTCTAAGTAACCCTGGCTGAAAATGAGGGAGACACCCTGCAGAACCTGAGGATTGGCGGAGGTGCAAGGTGCCAATGCCAATGCTTCACTGTGTGTAATGTGAAACTGAACGGGATTGTTTAGTCAGGTGGTGTAGTACATTATTATGTCCACCAGGGGGCAGTAGACACGTTTCAGGTTGTGAACAACAGGATTTTGAGCAAAGCTTGTACCATAAAGTCATGCAAAAGGTCTCAAACTGTATGAATCAGATATTATCCATACAATATTAAAGAGTTAATCAGATATTGACTGATATACTGTATGCTAGTTATCTTTTCCGCTAGATGGCAAAACTCAAAGGGACATTGTGTAAGATTACTGCCTTTGAGCATTGGAATCGTGTATGGCATTCTAAAGTATATTGCATTTTAGCGTCTCACTTTCTCAACCACATATTGCAACAACAGTAGCTGCCATGTCTCAAAAAGCCTTGAAAACACAGATGAAAGTAGATAGAGTAATAGAGTAACCATATTCCCAACAATGCAGTTCACCTTCTTCTGTTAACTTCACAATACCAGCAACCGGACATCTGCACCCTTCGCAATACCAGTATACATATGTGCCCACCATGAAACAAATACAGAAATATTAACCAGTAACACAGTTACTGTATTTCAGACTTTACAAACTCAGGTAAAGAAGTTTTCTTTGGATCATAACTGGTCAGGGGGAAAACATCTGGTGGACAGAAATTCAGTTAGATATGGCTCCTTTGTGTTTTGAAGAAAGAATGGTTCTCACCAGGGGAACGCGTCTCGAAGTGGGAACTGTCCTCGACACAGTATCGGCTTTTTGTTGCAGTAAAAGCTTATAAAGCCTTCCCACCAGCTTTTAGTCCAGTTTTGCTGCAATTGTAAGGCAGCATTTACCGTGACTTTCAAAGGGACTAAAACCACGTAAACATACACTTCTGTACCAACGAGGCTGTTGGAAACAAGCAACACTGTCAAACAAAACCGAATGAAAAAAGTTAGCTTTAGGCAAATTTAGGCAGTACCATTGACTTACTTGGCGAGGAGAAAGCTGGCAACTTCAGTATGCTTTTAAAATCACTTACTGTGCGCTGGCTTGCAGGGAAAAATGCGCAGTTGGTGCTATTTGTCCCTTGTAGGCGGCTGTAGATGGCAGATCCATCATGGCGCTGTCCTACCAACTAAAATAGTTCACTTACAAGAATGTGTCAGATCATTAGTGAAGGTCATAATACACTAATATACACATATATAATAATAATACACTAGTTGGGTATAGTTCTAACCCAGAAAGGATGAGACAAGGCAGCCAGATATGAAAGTATATAATATTTTCATCAGACAATACTAAAGTCCCTTTGAAAAAGGAAAGTTTAAGGAGCATTTAAAGGTTTCAAAGATGTTGTGTGTCTGGGTACAGCGAGCTAAGAGGTCTATAAGGTGGAGTTCTGGTGGAAAAAGTCTTTGCCACAAGCATCTGTGATAGCATCTATCCTTTCATAGGTCATAGGTCATGTTCCAGCAGGGCTTACAGCTCCTCCTCCTCATCAGTCTTGTCAGAAGTTGGTCCATATGCCCCAAAATTCCTATTAAATAGCACGAATAACACGTATGAGGTGAAAAGCAGCTGCTGCAGTCTGCGTTTAGAGAACTACCGATGAGTAAACAGTTGCTGTTTTCTAATCAGAAATGCTCACTTTACCTTCAGGTTAAATCTGGAGTGATGAAGATATCTGTTCTAAATCTTTGTTTTGTATACATTAAATGCATTTAAAGATAGGGTATAAGATTTTTTTCAGAAGTATTTACATTGCTTAAAATCTCCCTCTCACCCTGATTGCAGCCAATTAATTCAATGCTCTTACACAAAAAGAAAAAAAAAATATTTAGTCACCTGTGGAATGGACAAGACTGAAAAAACACCATACAATCATTTTAACCGGCCCGTTCTAAAAGACTGGTTGGTGAAGTGTCTGTCAAACTCAAATTCAGTTGTCACATCTGCTGGTTTTAGGACAGAAATTATCACCATGGAGACGGTTGGTGAGATCATGCCATATGAAGGTCAGATATTAAATATTTGTAGCATTGGGTCTTTCTGTTGGTAGAATACAAAAATTAATCAGGATTAATTCATAAGTTGTGATTAATGTGATTCAAATTTTTAATCATTTGACGATTTTTACAGATCAGAAGATCACTTGGAGCCTTGGATAGATGATCCAGAAGAAGTTAGAGACGCGGTGTAGGTTTAATTATCTCAGGAATGCTGAGGAGAAACAAAACACTGTCCATTCTGAAGTGTGATATTTCTTCCACACCACAGCTGAGAAACTTTGAAAAGCAATTTAAAGCAAGAATTGCTCACTGCTAAATGATATGACACCTAGTCTGAGGTGTTAGTGCTGCTATGTGGAAAGCAGGCCGTAATCTAAAGGAATGACTGAGGAGGCTCACTAACGCTGTTAGGAGAGCAGTTTTACATTTAACAAAAGAAATAAGAGAGGCTACTAATGGTGCTTGTTAAACTTGATATTTTTACTTCAGGTGGATGGAAACTTCAAATCAGAGCATAAATAAAAGGTATAAATCATAATTATAGGTGACACTGATGGTCCATGCTTAAAATTTACTATCTAATTACTATCTATCGATGTCATTCCTCCAGTTTGACAGCTTCATCCTCCATTCCTCATCTTTTACTTCTCCCTCCCCTCATCTCCTTTGCCAACGTGCCATCGCCACCTCTTCTCTGGCAAGGTTTGCTTCTACCAACCAGGACGTTACACAGATGGAGAGCTTCAACCTGCGATTGGCTGAGAAGCAAAGATTCTCCTTTTTATTCTTTTCTGGCAGTTTGCATGGTGTTCAGTGTTCATGACTTCCATATGGTTGCTATGCAACTATAAACAGGAGATATCCATATCTATCTATAAATCCATCCATCCGTCCGTCTGACCGTCCGTGATTATTATCAGTTCAGTATGTGGGTGTCAATCTTCCCACTTAAAGAACATTCCTGCATACATAAACATATTATAATCAAACCCCACCTACACATGGAAATGTCTGTATAAACGTCCTGCACAACAACAAGTGTTAATTAAAGTCACATAGTTAATATGAAAATGCAGAATTTATGTGGTTACAGAAACTTGTGTGGAAATCTGGAAAAGATTGAAAAGTGACACACTGATGAGCCACCACATAAAAACCCATCCATGCTGCTGCTCCAGTTATAAATGCAATTATAGAGGTTTTTTTTTTTTTTCGTGACTGTCAAATTTGCGATTTATTTGGTTGGAATCATGTGTTGGTAAATTTTACCACTGTTTTCTTATTAATATTCTAACTTTTAACCTAAAACTATGGCTGTGCTGATACCGATACTAGCTTCAAAAATCAGTCTGAACAAGTATAAGAAGAGAATAAGGAAACTTTATTTATAAAGCACCTTTCAAGATAGAATATACAATGTGCTTCAAAAGAGTCAACAATACAAAAAAAGCAGATTTAAAAAGGTCTGTTTTAAATTGGCTTTCAAAATAGACCAGAGTCCACCGATCTCAAGTCCAGAGCTCTGGATCTCAAGAGTTCCAGAGCCTCTTCCTTTAAAAGAAAATAGTATGATATAAGTAGTTAGGCACCCTAATGAATGATAAGCTTACATTTGTGCCATAAGTGGATGCTGTATGCATCCAAACCCAGAAAGGTCTATGTTGATGGCACGTTTTATCAATGTGCTTACCTGTGCTCATCTTTTTTTTTTTGTGAGCTAGTACGGGCGTCTTATCCAAAGAACACAAAAATCGACTCCAGAGTATTATCAAGCTTTGCAGCAAGGTTGTGGATCCTCTTGGACAACCTGGAGGACGTTTTGAAGACAAGGACACTTAAGAAAGCTTGTTGTGTTCTGCAGACCGGATCGTCCCCTTCATGGCTACTTTATATTGCTTCCCTCAGGCTGTAGCTTTCTATTGGACATTGGGCTTTTAAATTAGGCTGGGTATTTTTTTCAGTTATTCATTTTGTTAGTCTTAACTGTTTATTGTTGCTTTGTCATCAGGTTGTCATTTGCTTCTGCTTTGTATGGGGCACCATCAGCAGGCCCTGGTCACAGGAACTCAGAGATCTGCCAGGGAGACATGGCTTCTGAAGCCTTCAGATATAACCTAGCACCTGTTCATAAAGAGCTCTCCAAGTCAATGAAAGAATCTTGAATCGCACTTGGAAATAAACCGAAATCCAGTGCAGTTGAATCATGATTTACATGATTCACATTTTAACAACTTGCAACCGTTCTAGGGAGGTTTTGCTAAGACGTGTGTATAATCCATTCGGATAATCCAATCGAGATGAAACAAAAGCATGAATAATGATTTCTTAGCTTAGCAATATTTCTCAGATTATAAATACAGAATGAACCATAGACTTGACATGTGCATCCGAAGTAAAACCGGAGGTTATGAAGTTCTTAACAAAGAACAAAAAGCTCCAAATGTCTCCTTTTGACCAGAAATGAATACATAGTGGCAGACCAGTGGTCTATTATCTTTCTGTCACAGTTACAGTGCTTCCTTCACTTTCTCACACTTGCTGGTATTTCTGCTGAGCTTCTAATTGCAGCACTGTTCATCTGTCACTGTTGCTGGTGGGGGATGGAAGTCATCCTTCTGCTTTCTTCCAGAGTGATCCATATTGTATGGAATAACTCTGCCCTCCTCTCTTTCTTTGTCTTCTTTCATAAGATCAGTTTAAGAATCTTGGTCTTTTGCCATTTCTTCGGCCTTTTAGACACATTTATAAATTGTTGGGTGAACTTTGAATTAGCACCTCAGTGATCTTAAAGCCTGACTGTAGTGGTTGCCGTGGACACAAGCAGCAGTGTTGCTTTATGGCGGAAACAAACTTCCAGTTGCCTCAATAATAGAGCCAAAAAGAGATGCCACTACCATTAACAGACAAAGTGAGTTTGTGTGTGTGTACTTTTTGTGCATTCAAATGACTGTTGCAGACACTATATTTTTTCATTGTAGCAGCTTTACATAAGTCCTTTAACTTTTATTGTTTCCTCCACCAGAGAGCTGCTGTAACATCCACCCAAAACAGCCTTTATAAAGACCAGCTTACTTTCCTCGAGATCTTCCTCATGCCACCAAAACATCTGTGACCAATCAGGATAAAAATATAACTTACGGTGTTCTTTAGTGTCTGGTATGGGGATGTCGAAATAGATCCAATGGGTTGGTTGCGGTGTTAAGGTCTTTGTGAATTGGATTTATTTCCCCCAGATGCTATCAAATTGCTAATGGAGCTGTTTAGACTCATTATCCATGTTTACATGCACAGAGAGCAGCTACAATATGCTGTCATGTAAATCAAATAAATAACATCAAACTGTTTATTTTTTAATAAAAGAACTCAGTATAAACCTGTTCCAGAGAAAAGGGAACCTGAAATGACTCCTGTTGTAACTTGGCGCTGTATAAAAAACCAGATCAACCAGATCCTTTAGTTGGAGTGATTGGTCTTGAAGGGGGGGCAACACTGGCTCCATCTCACCTCTTTACCTGTGCACACTAATTTGCTTCAGAACATGACGTATAACTTCCTCTAAGTAAAATGTAGCCCTCATTAATGAATCAGTGCTTGTCACTTTGCAGTTGTGGCTGGGGATACTGCTAATCCACTGGACCTAAATTAAATCCTTTCCACTAGTAAGTGGCAAAGGACAAACAGAGGCTTTGCCTTCAGTAGCACCATAGTCTGTTTAAGAAGAAAGACAAGATACAACTTCCACTTCAGACTGCTGTCTTACAGAAGAGCTACCAGAGGTGATTGCACCACAACATTTTGAACTATTGGGAAAGCCTGGCAGGCCAGAATGGCAGGGCCTGCTACACAGTATTGCAGATTCTGTACAATACATGCTCATATTGTGATAAGGATGTTTTTTTTTATTTTTTTATTGGGCCGCTGTAGTATAAATGTTTTGCATTTGAAACAGTCTTTAATGAACATTTAATGTGCTTTTCAAAGCTACTGAAAAATAATACTTCCACTACTAATGTTGATCATTGGGAGTCGTCATTCATGAAGGCTCTTTCTGGTTGTTTGGGTGTTTTTGATGAGGGTAAGGGATACGCTAAAATGTGGTCCGATACTTGTGCATTGCTAAAAAATGATGTCCATGAATATGACAGACCATACCCATGTCTCATTTGTTAATCTGGTTGTTCTAACTGGTTTTTATGTCTCTTCCTCTGCAGCTGGACACCCTGTTAAAACTGACCTGTTCTTGCTATGAGCCAAGAATCTGCTCTTCCTCAGATGGACCCTGGCACATTATCAACAGTCTTCTCTCAGAAGACATAAATTCCAAGAATGCTCTCAAGACTGATTATAGCTAAACTTTACCTCCCACCACTTTGCACCAATTTATTCCGAGACAACACCTTTGCTTCCTACCTCCCAGAGAAAAAGAAAAGGAAGAGCCAGCAGCTTTATCATCTGTTATCAGTTCCTCCTTTTCGTCTCTAGATGCAACCTTTCTCCATTTTACCTCAGGGATTCCTTCTCACCGCCTACCTCCTTGACCAAAACAGCTAACCCAGAGATACAGAGCAAGAACACATCTGGGCCTCTCTCTCTCATTACTGTGGCAACCTGTGGTACTATTCAGGCTCTCCTCACTGAAAACCAGCAATAACCTTGGACCTCAAATGACCTACCAGCGCTAACCTGCTTACTTACTAAATTGAACTGATCCACATAATCCTGGAACAGAATGTTTTCACTTGAAGGAAGAAGGCAGCTACACACTTGATTACAGCTTCACTCCTCCACATATTACCGGTAGATCAATATATACCTCACTTATAACAGCTTCTGGAAGAACACTTATAGCAATGACCCTCATCTTGGTGCTCTAAACCTTCTGGCAAGTAACACATGCTCACTAGCCTGGTGCTAACAACCGACCCAGCTGATCATTTCCATTTGCCTTAGGCGCAACGATAATAGCAAGAGTACCCAGGTAGGCCTCCAGACAAGCAAAGACACATCATACACAAACCTTATAAATCTAAGCAGCATCTTTTGGAGCTTTGAGAGATCATGTGAGGCAGTTCCCCACCGGCCTTAACATTACTCTTCACCACATGAAGCATCCTTAGATGTAAAGTTATCCAAGGAGCAGTAAAGACATAAGAACTGAAAACTTTCAGTTGCCGAACATTATGCACCCTGAAAAGTCAAGAGAAACACAGATTTGTGTGGTGTGACACAGAAGAATAAACGGGGAGAAAAAACAACAGCAGGGGAAGAAGAATGAAATGGTGAGTCTCCTTTTCTTACTTTTATGTTTGTTTTCTCCTGTTTTTTTATCCCTCTGTTACTACAAGCTCAGCAGGCAATAGTGGAAATAATACTTGGTTTCATTTAATTTCTTTGAATCACTGACATTTACATGACATTTCTGCTGTATTACGTGATACAGAGCTAAGACAGACAGCAGATTAAGGAGAGATAGAAGACCCACTGTGTAGTAAATGTCATTAACTAAACCTGAACTCCTAGTTGCACTCAAAGAAGACAGTTGGCTGAAGCCGCCCAGACTCTTTGCAATGTTTTTTTTGTCTAAACGAGGTCTTGAAAGGGAAGTGGGACGAAACTTGGACAAAGTATATGAACACTTTGTGGTTAAATGGTTACCTTTTTGTTCCACAACATGACGAAGTAATAACCCCCCTGAGTGACTGTCTTCAAAATCTACTTCACTTTCAGGATGTGCTACAATGCTGGAGTCAATAAACCCAAACTAACTAATTTAATTGACTAACAGAGGCCTAGTTCCTAATTTAGAAGCTCAGTACCATGTTGACTCCAATTATGGTCCATTAAAACTGGCCATTGAAGAAAAAAAAAAAACTATTTTACTGGGCTATAAACTTGCTGGGCATTGATTCACTTGAATGTTTGATGATGAATCAACCATTCTTAAAATGTTTCTTAAAATGTTTTTTTTTTTTATTATTATTATTATTATTATTCAAATGATAGATTGGATGGATCACAGTTGAATTTGACACATTTAAAAATCCCTCGTCCTTGATTTTTCACACTAAAAATTTATATGGCACTCTGATCAGCAGCCAGTGTGCTTATATTAATAAGCAAATGTTGCTTAACTATGCTTGTGAAAATCTTGTGCTTGTGCAGCATCCTTCCCTGAACAATCAGCTCCAGCAGCTACAGAGTAATCCCCAGCACAGAATCAGTTATTCCCAGCACAAAACCAGAACCAGAGTTATCTGCAGTACAGAACTAGAACCAGAATTATCCTCAGCACAAAACCAGAACCAGAGTTATCCGCAGTACAGAACTAGAACCAGAGTTATCCACAGCACAGAAAATCTATATGGCACTCTGATCAGCAGCCAGTGTGCTTATATTAATAAGCAAATGTTGCTTAACTATGCTTGTGAAAATCTT
>JBAFSZ010000023.1:9123617-9140492 GCA_036919955.1 Melanotaenia pygmaea | reverse complement strand
GAGTGGAAATAAAAAATTATGTACATAAAAATAAAAGTAAAGTAGTGTATTTACATGAAATGTGCAGTCTGTAGTATAAATTAGGATAGTGTTAATGGGTTTGTGCTGCATATGCT
Organism: Melanotaenia pygmaea; assembly: GCA_036919955.1. Taxonomy (NCBI): domain Eukaryota; kingdom Metazoa; phylum Chordata; class Actinopteri; order Atheriniformes; family Melanotaeniidae; genus Melanotaenia; species Melanotaenia pygmaea. The sequence continues at coordinate 9,140,376 of JBAFSZ010000023.1, read as the reverse complement.
GTTTTTTAATGGCCAATTCAGTTTTAATCTCATTTGACCAGAGTACTTGCATTGATGTATTTTGGGAGTTTCTGGTGTTGGTAAACTCCAAACATGCTTTTATGTTTATTTTATGAAACAATGAAAAAGACAAAGACCCCTGGTCTATTAAGGCCAGGGATCTCAAACTCCAGTCCTCCAGCAGGATTTAAATGCTTCCCTGCTCCAACACACTTGATTTAAATAAAACAACCTGTTAAGTTCTACACAATGACTCATGGACCACATCCCAAAAGCTGCTCTGATGGACTGAGATCTAGTGGCTGTGGAGGCCGTTGGAGTCCAGTGAACTCATTGTCATGTTCTAGAAAGCATTTGGAGATGATCTGAGCTTTGTGACATGGTGCGTTATCCTGCTGGAAGCAGCATCAGAAGATGCTCCACTGTAGTTATAAAGGGATGGACATGGTCAGCAGCAATACTCTGGTAGGCTGTGCTGGTTAAACCAGGCCATGTTGGTACTAAGGGGCCCAAAGTGGGCCAAAAAAATATCCCCCCGCACCATTACACCCCCACCAGCCTGAAGCGTTGATCCAAGGCAGGATGGATCCATGTTTTCATGATGTTTCCACCAGATTCTGAGCCTAGCATCTGAATGTGGAGCTGAAATCAAGACTCATCAGACCAGCAACGTTTCTCCATCTTCTGTTGTCCAGTGTTGGTGAGTGTGTGTGAATTGTAGTCTCAGTTTCCTGTTCTTAGCTGGCAGGAGACACCCGGTGTGGTCTTCTGCTGCTGTAGCCCATCTGCTTCAAGGCTGAACGTGTTGTGTGTTCAGAGATGCTGGTCTGCACAACTTGGTTGGAACCAGTGCTGATTTGACTTCCTGTTGTCTTTCTATTACCTCCAACCAGTCTGCCCATTCTCCTCTGACCTCTGACATCAGCAACTGCTGTTTACTGGATATTTTCTCTTCTTCAGACATTCTCTGGATACCCTATCGATGGTTATGTGTGAAAATCTCAGTAAATACTCAGACCAACAACCACGCCACGTTGAAGGTCACTTAAATCCTCTTTTTTCCTCATTCTAAAGCTGTTTGAACTTCATTGAGTCATCTTCACCACGTCTACATGAGTACATGTGTTGAGTTGCTGCCACGTGATTGGCTGATATTTGTTTTAACAAGCAGCTGAACATGTGAACCTGATGAAGTGAGTGTAATTTGAACTGAACTCATGAAATTACACTTGAACTAAACTTGTTTGCTTTCTTTTTTAAGTGCACTTATATTACCTCACTCAGTAGTAGTAATACCATTTTTAATCCTAGTCATCAAACTTCAGACTTCCGCTGTACATAATCTCAAACTCTCTTATTGTTTACTCATTCTTATCATTTATACATACCATATTTGTATATGCTGTGTGTAAATGTGTGTGTGTGCTCCTGTGCTATGAGTATGTTTGTATGTGTGGATTAGTGAGCCTGGATTAGAAGCATGGAGGGCAGATGGAACCACAGAAAGCAGAGGACAGCTCAGGACACCTCATCAACGGGGGATTTTAGCCATGTAGCACTGCGCATGTGTGTTTCACACACTGCGTCACTGAGCCCTCACGTGTTCTTGTGAGAGCAGCCTCATGCTCTCAGCCTTCCCAGCTTTCATTTCTGAGTCACACAGCATTCCTCATACAACAGCACGCACGCACACACACACACACACACACACACATCACACATCACACATCAAACCACATAGCCGGGAGCTGAAATAGAAATAATGTGTGTTTGTTTGTGTCAGAATTAACTTAGAATATTTCAGGAGGCAGTTGGCTTTCAACAAAACAATTCACTTAACATCTAAATGAAAGGATTGCAGCCACGTGTGTGGCCTTGAGTGTGTGCATCTAAGTACTGCAGGGCTTTTAGAGGCTTTACCTCATTCTGCAAATGAGAGGATTGTATTTTTGTGCTTAGAAAATCCTTGTGTAAAGTAGAATACTGAGGTCTGTGTTAGCTTTTTTCAAAGGCACAAGAGTTCAAAATCATGTGATGGATTCTGAATCCAGCAACAAATGAATCTTTTTCATTACCATAACAAGAATTCTCTGGTTTGGCTTTCAGCTTTTTGTAAGGAAAACGTGATGATGAGACTAAAGTTGGACAGATAAATAGTCGATTAAATCCAAGTGTCTGTGTACATGTCCATGACCGACTGTGTTACGGATGCTGCATGATGCAGCAGACGAGACTGCTGGATGGTTCTAACTCTTCAAAGATGTGGCTTCTGGCAGGGAATCCGGATTTCATGCACATGACTGGAGTGTCTCTGCAGATGAAGGACCTCAAATTTCTGTCATGTGTTTCTGCCTTTGCTTTATTTATTAAATAATAGCACAATAAGCTATAAATAACCAAAACCTCCACTTTAGTCTCTTTTAGTGCAAACATGTACATTATCAGTATGTTTATAGTTAATGAGCTAGCTTTTTATGAACAACCTGAAATTTCTTGAGGAAAATGGTTGTCGTTTCTATTTTGCTTCAGTTTAACATTTAGTTTAATAACTTATAAAATGATCCACGAAGTGGTGACAAGAATCTGGAACTGAAAAATACAGCATTTCATTTTATGATCAGAGTAATTTGTTTAGATCTATTAGTTATTTTAAATCCAGGTGTGTGTATGTGTTCATCTCAGTGAAGTAATTCTCACCACCTGAACTGGCTTACCTCATAATACAAACTGAAGATCTATTAATCTTTTAGGCACTGGAGCTTTTTAAGCTTAAAGTTTCACTGTGTGTGTGTGTTAAATTACAGGGTTTAAACTTGAAGACGTGAGCTTATGGTTGTAAAACAACAGGGTGAATAATTACTGACAGCCGGTTTAACCAACAGCTGTAACATTTTTAAACTAAATATCATGCTTATATAATTAATATGCCAGTTTTAATTATTAATTAATATTTAGACATAGCCAGTGGCTGTGATGTTAGACACCATTAATTAATTATGCATGATCCCAGGTGCCATGAGGAACTTCCTGTTTCTCTGTAATCTGTGCTTGCTTTCTTCCAAACACAAATTTAAACATAAATATAAATACACACAAATATCTACATGGTGTTAAACAGTCCAGACGTTAAATCAGCATGAAATCAGAGCGTCGCTGCGACAGAGCCCTACACATTGCATTCACGGAAAATTAAAGTGTTGATTTGCGTGCTGATTGTCCTTCAGATCACAAAGTGGGCTTCATCCTGTTTGAGGACCAAATCAGCCTCTGATGATGGCAACTGCTCTACGAACATAAGTCTTTACACACATTCTGCTCCTGAGTGTCACAATCTACGACTGAATGTCAGTAAATGTGCTCTAAGCTCTGATATGTGGCAGCTTTTCATGTTAGAAAATGCTGACGTCCTAAAATAAAGATAAATATCTTTTATCTTGTGTCTGTTCTCAGACATTCATGATTATATTAGCATGAGATGGTATGTCAAAGAAACAAAAATCCTTTTTTCCTCCTCCATTTCATTACAAAAAGACATCTATCTCTCCTTAACTTCTCTCTTTTTTCTGCTACACCATGCTTCACGAGTCTCTTGGCAATTTGCTTTTTTATTCAAATTTGCGAGTAATTCAGTAAAAGGAGGTGTTTTCTTAATGACCATACATCCCAAAGCTGTGTTTTTAATAGCTGCTTCCCCTATGAGTCTGAATGTAACGACCTCTTGACATGCTCCGTCAATTGGATAAGAGACAAACAGGTAGTTGTGTCGTAATTTTCCTTTTCTAACCCTGGTAATGAGGAACACAATGCATATGATGTTGAGACAATATACAGGGATGTGTAAATGGGGCTTCCAGTCAAACAAAGGGCTGAGGGGTTAATTAGTGATGGGGGTGCTGTCATATGCTTCTTGCATAATTCAAGGCCAGGATGATAAAAATGGAAGACACATAAATAAAAGGGGTTGGTGGTGGTGCTTAACCTGCTTCAGGGCATTGTCGACAGGAGACGTGTAAAAGCAGTTTAGAGTAGAGACTAACAGGGTGTTACTGGTGAGGAATAAATGAAGATGGCACATAGCATTAATTAAAAAAGCTCTTTCAGGATGAACATGAATAGAGTATCTCTTTGGAATGAACAGTATGTGAACATTATCTCTGCAAAGTGATGAAGTGAAGCAGAAGAAAATGAAAGAGGTTTTAGTTCAGACAGATAAGATGAGGTCTCCATTTTGGCCCAGTTTAGCACCGTCTATTCTCAACGCTTCCTCAACAAGTTTTAGATATGCTGTGTTTTGTTTCATCCAAACATGCTGCTGTGTATTATGAGGAAACATTTCCACTTTGATCTGGTCTGTCCAAAGGACCTTGTTCCAGTAGTTTAGTGTTTGGTTGCAGCTTTGCAACCTTAAGCTGGGCTGCATGCTTCTTTTTAGAGACTTTCTCCTGCAATCCTTTTAACAACTCACACCTCCATCCATCCATCTTCTATAACACTTATTCTAATGAAGGGTGGCAGGGGCTGGAGTCTATCCCAGCCATCACTTGGTGAGAGGCAGGGTACACCCTGGACGAACACATAGAGGCACGCAACCTCTTTACCACCACTGAGAATTTAAAATCTATCATACATGTCTTTGGACTGTGGGAGGAACCAGACTTGAACCTGGAGAGTTCCCATTCATACAAGAGGAAAACATGCAAACTCCACACAGAAAGGCCCTTGTTTGTCACACAGTAACACACACACATATCAACATTATTACACCATTGGCCTCGTGACAGCTGTATGATATAACATTGTGAGCTACAGACAGGGATTTTCCTCAAGAGATGTAATCTCATGTATATCATTTATTTAAGCGTGACTATGGTCCATCACATAAGATCCGGTGTACTGTCTTCAGATCAACAACAAGAGGCAGCTATGTACTGTAAATCAGTTTTATCTTCCCTTTTTCACAGCTTGTCCTCTGGCTGAAAGAGAGGCCATACATGCCTGAATGCTTACTGTAAAAGCCACTGGCACACAGCAGTTGTTGGCAGGCTTAGAGCCATCGTAGACCAAGCAGGTGCTGGATTACAGTCAAACATTCCTCTGTTAACAGAGGAAGAAAGAGAAAGTTGGTGCTTTGCAAGACAGAGAAACCTGTCATGTGATCTAACTCAGGAAGTGCGAGTAGGGAGACACAGCTGTGACAGTATTACCTAACCGGACATGGAAGATGCCCTCTAGGACATCTTCCATGTTCAAAACATCCTACTTTGCAATGCAAGCTTAATGTTTAGGGCAAGCTCCTCCAGAGTCATGAAAGACAGAGAGTAAAATCCACTGTGATGCATAAAGTGAACTTTAAATGTAGAAATGGAAAGAGCACCCCATTTAGGAATAATCTACAAAGCCAGAGGAAACTGTTCTTGCAAAGCTCTTTAAAAGCAGCTTAAACGTTGGCTTAAACTGGCAGTACTTGTGATTTTACATAATTTAATAAAGGTTATCTCCACTTTAACAAGTGCAAATAATTAGCTTAATTTGGCTTTTTGCAAAGGGAACAGCAGTAACCAACAACACTTTGATTCAGTTAGTGTCATCCTGTTCTACAGGCTTGCTGCCAGCCTTCCTGTGTTTGATGGAAAGGAAAGGTTTGGGCCAGTATTCCTGTCATCACGTCTTCCTCTGGTGGAGAGGATTCCCTGTTAAGGGACCAAAGCTCCCAGTTTCAGACTCTTTAGAAAAGAGTAGCTTCCAGCCTGAACAAAGAAATCAGGCACCTGTGTCAGCTCTCTAGCTCTCTTCTCTACAACTCTATGGGCCTGACCTAGTAAAGGTTTGCATGTGTGGAAACATGTGCAAACTTGACTGCGTGAGCAGGAACATGTTGCAGTTTATTTACTAGCCAGGCGCACAGAGGATTGCGTCTGTTAAATGGGCAATATTTGTTTTATATTTTATTTATCTTCTCCTAACCTACTCTTCCATACTGAAGTCATCCTGCAGACGTTTAAATTTCTTTGCTGGAGCTCAGCAATATTTTTATTTACCTCATCCACTAATATCTGTATCTCCATCAGGTCAAATTTCAGTCTGCGTTTGCGACCTTCCTGCTCTGCCTCTAAAAATTCCATGGCAACCACAATGCACACGAAATCCTCGCTTGCATTCTGCTGTTTGCGCTTGTTATCAGTTGTGGCAACATTCTTAGTTGATAACCTGCAAATCTATGTGTGTGCATATGCAATTTTTTGCTCTTTATCAGGTATCTTAATAAATGAGGGCCATTGTCTGTACAGTTGTGCATCCAACAACCAACAGATCTTCAATACCATCTACAATTCAAGATTCTTCTGCCATGAGCTTAAAAATCAAAGATAAGCCTCAATTGTTTCCATTTTTATTATTTACATCCTCTACATCTGGATGGTGTAAGTTGTCTGACATGCCCCCGAGTGGATAATCTATTACATGTGATGGTTAAGTTCCAGAAAAGGTGGAGAAATTTTAGCACAATTGTGGCATGGTCGAACTTCAAATGAACAATTCTTTCAAAACTAAACATCCCAATGAACCCAACATCAAACCAGGGAATCCCAAGGGATTCGGCAAGCTGTGTATCAATTTAGATTCATCCAGTAAGCAGCTGGACATTTCAAACCTGCAGCAGTGTGTGATGCTGTCATGTAAATATGCAGCAAAATTTCTGAGGAATGTTTCCACCACCTTGTTGAACCTATGATACAAAGAATTAAGGCAGTTCTGAAGGTAAAACCCAGTCCAAGCAGGGTGGATCTGGTGAATTTCATACCTTAATGTTTTTCAACAGCTTAACATTGAGTCCACTGTAGATCTTGTTGTAGAGCAGTGTTTCCCCTACCATCATACAGGTGGAGTGCCCCGCCCTCCCTACGAGACCCACCGCCCCACCTACACGGTCAACTTAATTAATTTTGATCTGGTTTTCTATACAGCAGAGTCACAGCAGTCACAAGTTATTTTCCCTCTTCTTCTAGAACAGGTTTTGTGCTTTGTTGTTATGGCAGCAGGTCATAGCTTCACTCTGCCGCGATCACAGACACACACAGATATGTGTCCGTGCACACAGCTGAACACACTTCCGCCAGCAGACAGAGCTCACATCGGAAAACACGTCCACCAGCTGAAAATCGGACACAAAAATGAGCGTTTTTTAAACTCAAGCTGTGGTGTTAAGCCGAGACGTCGTGTACATCCTGGGAACGTGCACAGCTGAAGGCCACTGTCATTGTTGTGATTTCTAAGTTGTATTACGGTTTAAAATTGATCCAATATTATTTGTAGGTTTCATTAACGTCAACAAGTTATCTGAGATCTGAACCCTAAGAACATTTACAGCGACTCCACTAAATGAGCTAGTTTTCATCAGGACATTTAAAAAATGTTCTGATGAAAACCCGGTTTTTGTCATTTAGTCCAAGATTGACCTAATGGCTTGGTGGAGGTCTTATTGAGTGCTTCTAGTTATTTAATCTTTTACCTAAGCTATAAGCATCCACAATCGTTTCCCTAAGAGCGTAAAGGAGATTTGAAGGGATTTGTCTGAGTATATCCCCTTGCGCTTTATCCAAAGATCTAATGCTTCCTTCTTACGATGCACATTTATGTGAATTGTATGTCAAGTAATTTACATGCTTTGCACAAAGGTGGTGAATAGTCTCATCTTTGTTTGATGATATTTACAATGTAAATGTTGGCCTATATTTTTCCAAATATTGCTTTTCAGATTATTAGATGTCATGATGATCCTTACAGGATGGTTTCACTGTTTGGTTTTCTTATTTTCTTTCTTTAGCTCAGAGGTTGCTAGGATATAGAGTTGGTCAAACTGCTATAGATCTCCCTTTACTTGATAACAAGGCAAACTGCTTGAAACAGTTTGATGATTGCATGTATACCAGGGATCACCAACCCCAAACCTCTTGGGTCAGTGTCCTGCAGGTTTTAGTTTTCCTGGTGCAACACCTGATACAAATGAAATGATTTTCCAACAGCTTGCTGTCAAGGTCTGCACAAATTTGAGTCAGGTGTGATGAAGCAGGAAAACACCTAAAGCCTGCAGGACACCAGCCCAAGAGGTCCGGAGCATAGACTGTATAGAAAAGATGGACGGAGCCTCCGTGACGTCACCCGTAGGTTTCTGAAGATCAAAAGTGAAGCTCGTTGGGCGTTTCCACTGTCGCCATCTTGGCAGTGTCACATGTGTCGTTAGTCCCAGAAAATCCAAAAAATGGGCAAAGAGGTGGAGCTGAGAGTGGGGCTGTGAAGGTGGGGGTGGATGATTGACAACTAATAAATGCCGAGCTGCTTGTAGTTAAGAGCTAACCGAGCTAACCCTGAGCGACAGTAGCTAACCAGCTAACGGAGGTAGGCAGGCTAAAGCTAAGACGCGCTTTTAGCCGGCTAAAAACTGTGGTTGTGCTGCCCTCTCTCTTCTTGCCGCAAATATTGGATACCTGTTGATCAAAGGGACACACCCCTAATTATGCCGAATTTCAGGATGAAATAACATCTAAACGGATGAGCTTGAAAAAAATTTCACCCCCTCACAGTTATCATGAAGGTAAACTTTACCTATAAATCCTAAAATGGATACATCCTCAGAAAGAGGCGCGACAGTACACGGCCATTATTACGTTGCAGCTTCTTCTTTGTTCCTGTCACTAGTCGCACTTTAGCTATTTTGCGCAACACCACCCGCACAATATCCAGCGGTAAAATTACATTTCATACCACAAGCTCTCTGAAAACGGACTGAAATATGCAGGTAGGACGCAGAACTCAGACAGAAGACGTATGCTTATTGAACACAAATAATAAACAAGGCTTTAGAGTAGGACTTTAATGTTCTTTTTATTTTTCCTTGTGGAGTTATAAGCTAAAGCCTGACTCCCAAACTGAGGCATGTCTATGAACGTCCAAAGTAAAGAATGCAAATAGCAAAACAGCAAAGACACTAAATTATGGAACAAATCTAGTTTGTTAGTTTGACCAGACTACTGTTTTCTTTAGGGAATGTCACGAGCACTGTGGAATATGGTTGAGGCAGCTCTGATAATGACATAACACTGTCTGTGTCAATGTGTGTGTGTTTGTGTGTGCCCTACCAGTGGAAAACAACCATCTGGCCCTTTTATAGTCCCTTAGGTCACCCCTCCCACATCACATTAATCTATGTTGCTGAGACAATGACATTCAGGGGTTCGTCAAAGGCTTTTCAACTTTTACACACGAACACACATGACAGAGTGGATTAGTGTATGACATCACTCTCCTGCAACACCGACTGGATACCTACTGTGTCCTAACAACAGCCATGTAATTTAGGTATGATTCTGAACAATTGCTCAGTCAACAATAAGCAACGTCATGGCTCTTTCTGTTCTGCAGTCAGCGAAGCATCTGACACAAAGCTGCTGCGATAGAATTTACCTTGAGGTGTTGCTAAAACTGTCTGCGCTAGACTGGAGCCCAACAAAAGGGTGATATTGGGAGGAATTAGGCTGTAAAGAAGAAGAACTGATAAGAGAAGATGAAAAGAAATAAAAGTGACAGTTTAATGTGAACAGTTTATATTGAAAGAAGGTGTTGGTTTTTATCATACTTACAACACTTAAGCCTCTTTATATACAAAAGATGATGCCTTTGCCTTTTAGTAGCACTACTTCAAGGATTTTTCATGCTGCAGTGTAGCACTGTATCCTCACATCGCCTGCTCTGATGTCCTTGAATCGCCTCAGTTGCACGATGAATGTTTCATCAAATAGTATCTAGCCATCACGTATATCAATCTGAAGCTGAGATTTCTTAGTTGTGCAATTTAATTATACTTTCTTGACTCTATTCTTTGAATGGGTGGTTTTGATTGAATAAAAAAAAAGAAAGCTATCTATTAAATACACTGCCCTGTCATTACTGGAGCTTGGACTCAGCTTGACAAGGCTTTGCAAGAGCATGTTAGCATAATTGCAAATGCAGATGAAATTGCAGTTCCTTTTAAAATTACCTAATAATGTTGGAAAGAACAGCTCAGGAGAAGCAGACATAAAAAATATCCGTCTCTCCTTATTTTAAATATGCATCATAACAGGTTTAATGTATTTAAATGCACTTTACCTCGATGTGTCACTTTCATACACAGTTTTGGATCCAGCCATAGCTGTGGCGTTCAAAATAACTCACAGATCAGAGAGCAGTCTAATTCAGTTCATGGGATATCTAGCATCAATGTGTCCTCACAAGCCTTCACTCAACTGTACTGGGGGGAGACTGCATCATTCCGCTGTTATGCAATCAGGCGAACATTAAAGCTTAACTGAGTTTGGATGTAGGTTTTTTTGGTGGGATCCTTCGGGAATGAGATGAAAAGAGAGCTAAATACAAGAAGAGAAGAGCTGCAGAGGGCATGGAAGGAAAAGCCAAAGCACTTTCATGTACAAAAATCGGCAGGAATGACAGAATCAGAGGAAAAGACAAGCGGTTTGGCAGCTTTGAGGAAATAAACAGAAAGAACAGAGTAAAGTGAGGACAAGAAGTGAAAGTGAGCAAAGAGGGGTTGGATGAGGTGGACGGGAGCAATGATGACAGAGCATGTCACCGGGCAAAGTGACTACACATGCATACACACAGGGAAGAGGCGGAGGGGGGGTCAGGATCACAGGAAAGGAGGCTGGACCTGACGAGCTAAAAGGGGAGGGAGATAAACAGGGCGGGAAATAAACACAGTAGCCGTTCCTCTCAGCAGCCAGTCGGAGAGCTGCAATCGCCACAGATGTTTCAGCTGGTAGCAGCGACTTCAGCTCAACTCTGCTGTACTTCACTGGGATTGTTTTAGGACATTGGCAGTTGGGAATTTAAGATCCACAGAGTTTATGCACAGGAGCAAGGCTTGATGGGTCTGGTGCACTGAGTTCTGGGTGGCTGGAACGGCAGAAAAAAGCTGCTGGGTTATAATTTCTTCTTCTGATAATCCTGCAAAGGGAGCAACATGCACATCTTGCAGCCATACTGCATCAACAGGTTGGTGTGTTAATGTTGGCGTGGGTGTCCCCCACTGCTTGTTTATAACCTGGCTTGAGGGATTATCTGTTTCTATTTACATTAGCGTGTGCTTTTAGATCAGTTCATTCACCTTAAGATGATATTAGTCCAGAAATTAAATTTCCAACTATGATTACACTAAATTACTTTTATCTAATAAAATGTCTGGAATTTTTTAGTGAAACCTCTAATCAGCTAATGATTCACATGATTTTTGATGTAGTTTAGTAAACTAATTTCTTACATCATTCCTGTAGTGTGGGGGTGGCATGTGATACCATAAAGCTTACCAGCACAACAATAATCAGTCTGTTACCACAGCTCCAATCCAACAACATCACTGCTAGCCACAGATCTTTTAGATGATGCCCCCAGGACAGAGCGCTGAGCCAGCTCCTATCTCTCTTTGTGACTGTGACATTTGCTGCAAGTTATTATGTGTTTTCAGAGTGGGTTAAAATGGGTTATTTTTTTATTTATTTATTTATTTGTTTATCACATCACATAATTCAAAACAGGGAGGTTTAACTTCAACTAATTCAAGTTAATTGATGTTATTTAATAAGATAAACTTTGACTGAACTTGTAATTTGACCAGAAACAAGTAGGGAAGGCAACATTTCCAAATTTCAGTTACTGAATTAAAAGTAATCCAATTGTTTATGATCTTGTTTTAATTTTTACCAGGTAGTAATATGTGACAACCACCACAGGGTGGTGATAATAGACCAGTCTGTTTTCTAGCAGACATGAAATAAAAGAGAAACGCTTCACTAATGCCACACACTGGTAAAACCTCTTTGATGCTGTGAGCTCAGATTCTAATACTACAAATAAGTCCTGAGGCTTGTTAGGTGAAGCATGATTAATATACCCCAGATATCTCTCTGTTATGTGGGTTGACTTACCCAGACATTCAGAATCTGGATAACCAGTAGGACGAAGCTGGTTATCAACTCAGTAATTCAACCCAGCATTTTCCATCTTAATCAGTGCACACTCACATAAAAGGGGTGGGGTTTGCAGCATCTGACCAATCACAGACTATCATGAAGAAGACTATTTTTCTTGAGGAAATATTAAGAATATAAAACACATCATCCAGGCCAAAAGCAACACTGTCGCCGTAGCAACCATTTACCATTAATCAGACAATATAAACGAACATCCCTCTGATCACCTTAATTACAGCACGAGCTTCCTCACTTTCCTTTATATGTATAACCTCTGTAGGCGTACGTACATTTGTCTGTCTGTTAGCAACATAACTCAAAAAGTTATGGATGGAATTTGGTTAAATTTTCAGGAAATGTCAGAAATGGAATAAGGAACAATTGATTACATTTTGGGGGTGATCCAGATAAAGAAGAGAAAGAAAAAGAAGTACTGTGAACAGTACTGAACTCTGCTGTAGCTGACTGCTCTAAACACCTGCTTTTGACTTATAACGTGGTGCTCTAATACCTCACTCGCTTGCAAGCAGGTGTGATTCGTTGTCGACTAACCAGATTGTTTTTGTCGTCTCATCTTTTTTTGGTGTAAAGTTCAGAAATACCTCATAATCCTCAGATTATTGGCCATTTTGATTGTTCTCTTAAGACATGATTTTGCTTGCTAGTTTTTTTGCACTAAAAAATACAATGTTAGCATGTTCTACTAAGAAGTTGCCAGAACATTAGCTCAACATAATACTTCCTCTGTTGTCTCTAGTAATCAGTGTACACCACATAAACAGTTACAGACTTATTTTTGCATGACCTTTGTCAGTTTCCCTTAATTCTAATTCCTATCTAAAATTTGAAGAAAAAAGTGATAGCGCTTGTGTAATAATTTAGCTTATTCCTCATTGTTCAAACTCTTCCATTTCTATAATTTTATTGTGTTTTTAAGTTTTATTTTTTCATGTGAATTACCCAAATGACAACAGGTGGTAAAGAGTCTCTTAAAACCATATTAATAAAAAACTGTATAAAAATACATTTAATAGAAAAGCTGTAACTATAGCAAACAATTTTATTAGAATAATTATTATTCACATAACAATGTCTACATTTGGTTCCAACTCTTATTCTTTTTTTAAATGGACTTTATACAGCCCTTTTAACATTACAATCTATATTGAACTATTCCTACATATACAACACATATGTATGGTTTTACAGGCTTTGTTTTTCACATTCATCTGCCGATAGTTGCATTAGTGGAAAAGTGGGATATAGGATATTTCCAGAGGATGGTCCAACATGTGGTTTTGAAGTTAGGAATTAAACTGGCAACCTTATGATGAGATAACCACCGTTCCTTATGAGCATAAGGTGGTTCTTTACGTAATCATGGAGTGAGTAAAAGTAACAGAGGAAAGGCGAAAACCATTGTGAAAACGTTATCATAATTTTAACATGATTAAACATTAAAACCTCCTGTTTTTTCCCTCTCACTGCTGTAAGTCATGCCTCACATGCAAGTAGTTTCCTCATCTTCCCCAGAGGACAGCAAGCCCGGCTGGGAACACTGTTTACCTGTTCCACCATCATTACAGTTTCAAGTAATTGCACCATGTTTTGAAAACACACAGTAGACAAAGACCCACCAACACTGACACAAAGCTAATAATTTATTAATGGGCACATATAAAGAAGGTTTTTCTCTTTGGGTAATTCATCTTTCTTTGATTAGAAACAAGAGTAGACAGTTTCCCACCTTATTACTAACTGACCATGTGTACGGACATAAAACGTTAATATGTTCGCTCAACCGTGAAGAGGAGCAAGCATCAAGATAATGGCGTCAGAGGGATTTATATCCCTTTTTGGGGGGAGCTGGAACAGGCAAGTGGATTTGACAGGCAGTGAGAAAAGAGGAGGGTAGAGAAAAAGCGAGAGCAGCAGTGGTACTTAATACTTCTGACAGAAGAAACGAGAGGAGAGGGATGGAGTAAAAGAGAAGGAGAAAATTATAAATTACTGTAGGGAAAAGAGGGAATTTGAGGTAATGCAGCTTTGCCTATGGGGACATAGAAATATTTTATGGGAAGAGAAAACACAGCAGGAGAGGGCAACAAAAAGAAATTTAGATAAAAGGGAAAACTACAAATGCAGAATTGATCTTCTATGTATAGCAAAAAAGGATGAATAGAGATTTAAATAAAGAGACAGGAGGGATAAACAGATTAGTAAAGGAATTATGTGTATCCTAGAAATCTGCTTGTGTTGACTATGTACTTGCATGTGTTTGTCTATTGATATGATTTACTGAGCTCAGTGTGTGCTGACCTTATATTACCTCTGTATATAACCTCTATTTATATTATAAAATTGTACGTATAAAAATTAGAAAAACAACTGTGACTTTTTTCATGAACCCAGTGTTTCATGAACAATAAAAATTAACTGAAGTCAAAATTGAATACAGAGAAGAAACCAGACCCAAAAATCTCTGAGTCTGTTTTCGTCTCTGTATTAAACATCTAACACTATTCATTTTTTAAATGGTCAGCTTGAGTGCTGCAATTTAAACTATGAAATGCAGTAATGAAGAGGCTGAAACACAGGGATGCAGGAAATTCTTATTGAAACTTTTTATTGAATTATTTCTCTTTTGCCTCCTCCTCTTCTCCACAGCAGTGTCCTAGCTCCAGGAGGTAAATGTCTCAGTGCCACTGCTGGCTCGGTAGTTTGATGCCACATTGACCTACAATGAACACACATCGGCAGTTTATATGAAAGAAAACATTATTTATGTTTACATTTACTTTATGGGTACTTTGCAGATTCTGTATGATGTACAATCAGCATGGCTCAGCAAGGTAGAGCGGTCGTCTCGTAACCCAAGGGTTGCCGGTTCGATCCTCGGCCAAGTCGGGTTCATGTCGAGGTGTCCTTGGGCAAGACACCGAACCCCTAACTGCTCCTGATGGGTCGTGGTCGAGCCTTGCATGGCAGCTTCCGCCATCAGTGTGTGAATGTGTGTGTGAATGTGATGTATCTGTACCTGGGTATCATCCCAGGTACAGTAAAGCACTATATAAATACGGACCATTTACCATTTACAATCAGCTACAGCTTAGTCTGTGGTACCATCGAACCGGGCCGGTTCTCTAACTGGTGTTGTTTCCTAATCAGTTTTCAGACCAATGACCATTTCGTTTACGCCGCAGACACCACAGTGCTTAATCTGGAGGTTCAACAGTCATGAATAAACATACGGAATCTATACCATACATAATTTCAAACACTTTTTGCCTGTCAGGGGTGGACGAGATAAGTAGCATGCTGCCATTTACATTAGAATTATGATCGAATAACTTCCTACTTACATCTATACAGTTGTTGGCCGCCATTATTCAGCTCTGGAAAACTGACTGAAAGTCCCTCCCCTTCCATTACGTCAGCAAGATGACATCCATCCATTGTTTCGCTATAGATTTTTGGCCGAGTTTAGGGAGGCTATCAATGCACTGAGTTTTTACTGAAATTTCTGTGTCAGCGCACTATGCACTGAAATGGTAGTGTTCGTAGTATAGAAGTGCACAGATTGGGACACGCCCATTATTTTGATTTATTGCATAACGTATTGAAGATGTATATATATATATATATATATATATATAAAACTTTTAAATGTAAGGACATAAATGAGGCAGCATGCTTTTAAAGGTCTGGTGTGTGGAATTAAGTGCCATCTAGTGGCAGAAGTTGGAGATTGCAACCAACTCAAGCCCCCAAAATGCTCCTAAATAATTAATTAGCTGTGTTCATTGCATTAATCAATAGTAAAAAAGTAGTATTTATCAAATCGCAACGTGTAAATGTATCTCTTTTAATCACGTTATCCCTTTGTCTGCCTCATTCTTTTCTTCTCTTTTCTCCCATCAGGTGGCCGGATGTGCCGAAGAGGAAGAGGAAGAACAGCCAGTGTTCAGCAAAGAGCATGTCTGGTAAGGATTCATTTTTGTTTTCCCTTACCTTGCTGTTTGTGCCACATCCAAACAACCAATTACAATGAGGTTCCCATGTAGATGCTCAGGCTTTTGATAATGCGCTGGAGGATTTGGCCAGTTATCACTGTGGCCCGTCACTCTACAGCTGGTGTCCCTAAGCTTTGAGTGGTTTCTTCTTTGTCATTAACATGATAATCTCATCATCATGACTTTATATTTCCCCTCAGAAGCTCTGTTGTACAGAGTACTGCTCACCTCAGTAATATTTGTTTAATCTAGATCTCCTGATGTGGCTTTTAAGGTTCAAAGCTACCAAATTAGAAATAATTCACAGCTCCAAACATCATTTGGAGCTCATTTTTAAGCATCCTTCATTTCCAACTGTAACAAATCCTTTCTGGATTATTTGTTTAAAAAAATGTGCATCAGATTAAATTCAAGGGCTTCTTTGTTGTGTAGATCACTTAAAATGTAGACATTCACAGGTGATGTACGGATGTCTCACACATTACTGATACCAAACAATATATGCAAAAAAATAATTGCAATGTTTAGATAATTTTTTGTTACCTCTTGGTTTTTAATAGTAGACCTTCTTGTATTTACTGAATTAACAGCCATCGAATTTAGCTCATTTTTAGCTCCAAACCTGCCAAAGTTGCAGTATATGTATGTAAAGATACTTTCTCTGGACCAGCCTTTCCCAAACTCGTGTAGATAAAAAGGGGTTACTGTGTGTGTATATATATGTAT
>JBAFSZ010000023.1:9070394-9089176 GCA_036919955.1 Melanotaenia pygmaea | reverse complement strand
AAAGACTAATTTAAGAAGAGCATGCAAAAGAGTAAACAAAATATAAACTATAGGTATAATATAAGTAAGTAAAGTAATCTATGTTGTTGCAGATGTTGAAGCTTTCCATGTTCCAAATGAGCACAGTTTGTCTGCTTGGTCTGTTCACAGCATTAAATAAAATGCTTAAAGATCACCAGTTACTAGAATTATTCCTGATGCTGCTAAGAACAAGTCTTAACACATGTAACGTTAAAGTATCAAGACATTTACTGAAAGCAGCCTAATGGATAACTTGACAAATTTTGTAGGACTTATTTGTTTTGGGTTAAACTTTAAAAGTATTTGAGCTGGATTCTAGCAGTTTACATAATTCAACACAGAGCCTGCTGTCACACCATCGATAAATAATCAATACGGGACATGTTCATTAGTGTGATGTTGGTGTTGATGTGGCCTCTTTTTGATTTTAATATCAATGTAGCTGTTTGTAAGACACGCATCAGACACGCATCACACGTGAAACTAGGACTGAAACACATCAATGTAAAATTACAACATGACGTAGTTGGTTTTAGTTTTCTCTGAGTTAGAGTGAATGCTGACACTGAAGAAGAATGGGTTTTCTCTGGGCCCTGGAAACTAGATGGTGAAGCCATTCAGACCATTCAATGAAAACAGACTAAAAAGAAACACAAAAATGTTATTACTAGGTAGGACCTCCTAGCGGTACACAACCTCACCAGCCACTTTATCAGGTCCACTGCATTACTATTGGCTGGACCTCCCTTTTCCACCAGAATTGCCTTAATTATTGGTGTGATAGATGGAACGAGGCATTGGAAACATAACTCAGAGATTTTGCTCCATATTGACATGACAGCATCACACAGAAGTAGATTCAGAAGATGCTACACGGTGGTCATAAAGGGATGGACATGCATGGTCAGTAGCAATACTCATGTAGGCTGTGGTGGTTAAACCAGGCCACGCTGCTACTAAGGCAGGGGTGTCCACCTCTGGTCCTCGAGGACTTCAATCCTGCAGATTTTAGAAGTCTCTCCCTGCTTCAGCACAGTTCTGCCCAAACATGTCGATCCTTTAATCTGATTTAGATGTGCTGCACCAGGAAATATCCAAAACCTGCAGGACAGTGGTCTTCAAGGACCCCTGTACTAATGGTCTAGTACCCACTTAATCCTAGTCTAGTCTAGGGTTAGGGTTGCTGCCATGTGATTGGCTGATTAGATATTTGTGTTAACAAGCAGTAGAACAGCTTCACCTGATAAAGAGGCAAACTTGTGAATTGACATGTATATTAGTGTATTATTAGTGTACAAGTGTACTAGAAGTTTCTACTGCAAAAACTTTCTTGATAAAAGTAAAAGTTTCTGACTATAAATAAATGAAATCAGTGAGATAATTACACTTGGTAAGATTTCGTGAAATAAGAAAACATAAATAGACTTTAGAGAAGTGAGAAATATCTTACAAGAAGTTTAAAAATACTCATTTCAAGTCCGTTATTAAGTAAAAGAAAACTCAAACGGGTCTTATAATGTTTTTTTTCTGTTATTTCTTTCTCATTTTGAGAGAAAAGATCTTAAAACAACAAGAACAACTATGCTTTGTAATTCAAGAATAGCTATTAATAGTTTTATTTTTGTTTTAAACCAACAAAGCCCCTCTGACCACCAGCAAACATGTTAATTATTAAATTGAGGTGAGTAAAGCGTTTTTTGCCAGAATGAGCAGGATGAAGTGGGAGCTTAACCACCAACTCTGCCATGTGCACCCTGGTGGAGTGCTACCACTGCCTGAATTCTGGGATCTTTTCTCTTAAGAAAGAAAGAAGCACTGAGAACAAGCTTTTACAGGTTTTGAGTTTGGCTTTTTTTTTTTATTTTATTTTATTTTTTTTTTATTAATAAAGGATTATGAGTGAATGTTTCACACAATCTTTCCGAGCAGTTTTTTTTTCCTTTTATTCACACAGCTCATTTTGCAGCGTGTGTGAACTGTTACATGGAGATCTTGAAACAAGTTTTTAGAGCTAAAATTGGGTGTGAAAGATACAATATGATCTCAGTGTGTCAGTGAGATGATTTAACTTCATAAGCATGCAAATTGCTGTAACTCAGTTGAACATTTAGTAAGTAGGTAAGAAATAAGACCCTCGAAACAAGATTAATAGTTTCACACATTCTGTTTTTCCCAAGAAAGCCTTTTGGCTGAAAGTAAGATTGAAAGACTTGTCTAGATAGACTTTTTTTTCTAGCAGGCACTATTTGACTCCATCATAATAAAACAAATAATGAAATTTAGTAAAAAATTTTCCTAATGTTCCAGCATCTGTCACTTTTGGTAAGGTCATATGACTTTTTTCTTTTCTGATTAATTTTTCGTCAACCACCAGTGAAAAGTGATGGCGGAGGTTAGATCCAACACATTAACCCTTTGGTGCATAGTGTCCACTACAGAGGACACATATTTAAAGGTTGCTTTTAAATGTATGCATGGGTGTGGATTAGCAACTTCAATGGACATTAGTGAGTCACCAATACTCACATATGAAGAATAAATACATTTGATATAGTATATATACATTGTAATTACCATGTTTGACTCTGATAAAAAGGGCAAGAAAAAGATTCAGGTGTTTTACTGAAAATTTACATTATATTAATATAACAAGATATTATTTTATAAATATTTTCATAGATCAAAAAGAAAAATCAATACACTGAGTAAAAGTTAAAATAAGATTAAAATACAGAAAAGCATCAATGTGCATGTCTGTACAAGTAAAATATTTTATCAAAAAAAATGTGGTACTGTTTTGTAATAATTCATGCACCAGAGGGTTAAATAAAAAGCCATTGCTGTGATGTAATTTGATCTGCCCTCAGTTGCTCTAGTAATCTTAATGTCCGACAGTTCGAACCTGCAAATAACTTCAAAACACAGTTAATCGAGCTGTTTTTACCGTGTCCAGTTATTTACCCAAATTTACATTTATTTATTTATTTATTGGGTTTATTTCTCAGTATTTAAAAGTATTACACTGTGATCATTAAGTGTACAGATTTAATGGGGCATCGAATGCTGAATTTGGAAACAAACTGCTAAATTATTTCTAACCCTGAGAGCCAGTCCATGCCAAAATCTGTTTTAGGGATGTTGTAGAGGAGATGATACAACAAGCAGCTTTGCTCTCCACCAATCCAATATGCCTCTCTGCCCAGACGGCATACACACGATCTGTGTGTGTGTGTGTGTGTGTGTGTGTGTGTGTGTGTGTGTGTGTGTGTGTGTGTGTGTGGACATGCACAAGAGGGACACACTCCCTGGTACACTGACTAGGACTGACAGACCAGGACATCCATTACAGATTTTTCCTCTCAACTAAAGGAAAAGTGCTCCCAGCCAGACTAGACGATTAAAGATTAAATGTAGGCTGTTTTTGGTGATGCTTACATCCACTAACATTGTAGGTCATAAGAATGTGATATTTTATTTAAGATTAGTTCTTTCTAAACCATCCACCCACAGCAGAAGTTTAGCTTCTGCTTCAGGATGCCATTATATCAGTTGCAACCAGATTTTATCATTTACATAAAAACACTGACACATCAGAGTGGTCATGTGGGTTAAAAGGCTGATGCAAATTTGCTAGTTTAAAGAAATTTTGTCAAAATACTGAAGATCCATTCACACAGCTGAAAAACACATAGTTGCCCCACCCCCATGGATTCATTCATGCAGACTGGTGTTATGTAAGAGCTGCCCTCCTCTCCAGGCTGCCATGTCCTTGCATCAACTGTGGGGGAAAGATGACAGTCGGGCTGCATCATGAGGCTCGACCTGTTAAACCTGCAGGCTGCAGCACGGAGACATGGTTAATGAGCGCTTGCAGTGATGTCTAAACTCTGAACTCTCGTTTCCTTGTAGCATCTCAGAAAAATCTGTTCACTACACAATTAGAATGGATCCCAGTCTGAAAATCCTTAAAAATATATATGTGTGTAAAAATAATGAATAAGAAAAATTATACAACAGTAACAATTAATAGAGGATGAGATACTATAATAATTGTAAGACTGATGAATTTGATAAACAGATTAGATGGATCCAAAGTCCAAATATTCCCTCTTGTGGTTATTCTAGGAACCACCACTGGCTGTTTAAGAATTCATCAAGTTCTAACAGGTAATTAGTATTTTTCTCCAGGAAATGAATGATGACTGCCCGGTAAACTGACCACAGTTTGAGACTGAAAGGATGTGTCTGAGAAGATTTTCAGCAGCACCATTAACTCTCACCATTTCTCTTAATACTGAACACGTCCTGTAATGTGAAGAAATAGTCACTGTGTACTTGGGCCTCATTCACGAACCGCTGTTACAAAGAACTTGATTGTTAAGATAAGATAAGATAAGACAAGACAAGACAAGACAAGACAACTTTATTATCCGCTTGCATGAAAAATTGCATTGTATTACTGAATCAACAATCATTACAGACAGGACTGCAGTGATACAAAAACAAAGTCTATAAATATCTTCTGCACCCACTGGAACTTCTAGACAAAACGAAAAACAGCACAATGCTACCGACTGAGCAGTGTGACAGAGCTTGGAATAAACTAATGTTTATATTTATTCCTCCTGCATAAAGACACACTGAATACACACACTGAAGACGCCTGATACTCATCATGAAGGGTATGAGAGGGTGTGTACAGATCAGCCATTAAAGAAACAGCTCTCCACAGGTTGACCTACTTGGCGGTGACGATTTGCTCGGTCATCATTTTTCTAGTATTCTATTGGCTGGAGGACATTTGACAGACAGCTCATTCAGCAACCCAAGACAGAGGAAACATATCCAGGAGCAGAAGTTTGAGAGGGCAGAGTGTGTGTCTGAGTGTGAGCGAACGAAACCACGTTTGAGCGCAAAAGATTTGAACCTGCAATTTGAACCTGCAACATTAAACTTGAGAAGCAGAGCTTTGAAAGTACAAATGATATATTTGAGAGCAAGAAGGGACTTTTTGAGTGTGAAAGTAGAGTTTTGAGAGAGCGCAATAACATATTTGAGATTGAAAACAAGACATCTTTTTCTCAAATCAAACAATTACCCTCATTATTAAAGATAAGGAAATATCCCTATAGGATATTATATGTTCTCTTTTACATCCAAAAATGTATTTTTGCGCAGGCTGAAGGTGTTTGTTGTCAGCCAGATCATGAGTGTCATCAGGTTTGGGATGATGGTGTGGTTCGGCAATCTCTCTAGACAGTCCAAATCTGAGCCACAGCGCCTGGTGCAGACTGCCATGAAGGTGATGGGAAGGACTGAGAAATGCTCCCTTCAGTCCATCTATGAGCAGTCTGTATTAAGGCAGGCATGGAGGGTGTTGTTGACTCTGTCCCACATCCTTCACATGGAGTATGAGCTCCTGCCTTCAGGTAGGAGGCCCACAATCCCAAAATGCAAACTGAACCATTTCAAACACTCTTTAATACCTTCCACTCTCAAAATTCTGAATAGCTCTTGAGCCATGTACGCGATTCAGTGTGCAACAAGACAAATTTCACTTGAAAAGGAAGTAATTTCAGTTGGAAACTGAAAACAAACAGTTCAAAACAAAATGAAAAGGGCAAAGTTTGAGAACACATAACAAATGTTTTATGAAGACTGACTGGAAATGTAAACGTCAGTCTTCCAGGTGGTCCCGTGCATACATAATTTTTTTAAGAAGTATATTAAACCCTTAAATTTGGTCCAAGTAGATATATAATGTGATTCTGCTTTGAATGAAACACATATTTTGTATAAATTATCAGCATTGATATGTTTTATGCTGATGCATGTATAAAAACCATGCAATTGGACATGAACTTACTGTGCTACGTGCAACTAAACTGCTGCAGTCCTGGAGCTCACTCTACAGGACAAAGTGATCACTAACCAGTACGCTTGGTTTTAGGAGTGCACTTTGGTCAAGTGAATTGTTAGCAGTGACCTTAGTTAACAAATGTCCCTAAATAAATAAAAATAAAATCACATAAAACAGTCAGTAAATTTTTCATAGTTTATTATAGAATTTATGAAAAGAGAGCAACCACAATCACCAGTGTCATTAGATAAAGTGCACTTTATCACAGCAGTGTCATAATCGTTGAGACTCAATGATAGTCTACGGAGATCACATCCTACCCAGTAATGCGCATGATGACTAATGTATACTTAATAATGCACAATATACACATATTAGCTGTGTCTACTAAGGAACTCTTTGGCTCACATACACATTACAAAGCATGCAGCTGTTCAATATAAAAATGTATTTAAAATGACAAAACATACACACATGTAAACACTCTGATGTGCAAAAGGTATCCACTAAAAATGACCATAATAGTTGACATCTGGGCAGTGTTAAATTACATTCAGTGTACAGTTGTAGAGTTTGAAAACATCATCAGATCAATTTGCAAAATGCTACATATTTCATGTTCTTTCTGAGTGCTAGCTGACTACGTTGATAGCACTTCTACTAACATCTGTATGCTAAACATACAGCTACTTCAAGCAGTTAGCTTAGCACAAAGACTGGAATTAGGGTTTAGCTTGAAGTTAGTTGTTTTTTTTTTGTTTGTTTTTTTTTTGTTTTGTTTTTTTTGTTTTTTTTTTTGTTTTGTTTTGTTTTTTTAAAGCTGACTACCTGCCATTCTTAGCTTTGTCTTAACCAATAACACAATACCCTTCCATTTTTTGGTCCACTTATTTCAATTGATGTAGTATATTTTTCAGTTAGTTTAGCAAACTAAAATCAGACCTCATCATAAAGAACATAATCAAAATGTCAGTATGACACTCAAATAATTTCAACTATTCTGTTTCGTTTCATGGCACAATCATATTTATTATCTTAAATGATCTTAATTTTACTGATAAGAATGTAACGACTGGAATCAAGGTTGAGCTTCAAGCCAGTTAGCCTTCTATTCTTAGCTTTGTGCTAACTACCAGAACATCAGTACAAGCTCCTCATTGAAACAATTTCAAATATTAAAAACTTTTTTGTTTTGTTAGATGTAAATGTTCTAGTCCAGTAAAACCAAATTCTATATTTTTTACTGATAACTGACTAGGTTAAGAACCCAACCAGTTAGCTTAACACACAAAACAGGTTTGATCTTTGACCTAAGCTAACATATTGTTAATTTTCCAGGTAAAATGATAACAAATTGTCTAAATTTTACCAACAGATTGGTCTAGTACAAAGATGGGAGTCAAGGTTGAGCTTAAAGCTACTTAACTGCCTTCTATTTTTAGTTTTGTATTGACCATCAACACAATCAAGCTAACCATTTAAATTACAACATTTTATAAAATCAAAGACCTTTCCCAGTCTCTTCTGGACCAATAATACTAAATTCTTTAAATTTACTGATTTAAGAAGCAGTTAGGACATGAAACAGGACTGACTTTAGAGCTAAGCTAATGGAAAAAAAGACCTATTCAACCTCTGTATTACAAAATCTAAATAATTTTAGATTATTCCTTGTTTATTTTCTTGGTAATCTTAATTTCTATGATAAAATACCAACCATTAAGCTTTCCACACTGATTTCAGGGTAGGTCATTAAGATGAAAAATTCTTACATTGTATTTTTACATTGTAAATGTATTCAGAGTTCCTTGATAAAGCACAATAACCACAAGTTTGTATTGAGAATTACTTGTGAGGCTAGTTTCCACATATGGGCGCAGTAGCAGTCATAGATTGTTCAGTTTCCCTGCAGAGAAAATATTGGACAAAAATATTCTAATAACACCCTTGAGTGGGTTATAAACGAACCCAATTTAATATGAAAATCACAGTGTCCAGTTAAAATCCCCTGTGCAAGCAGCTGGGACTGAAACATTTGGCAGTGTTTGCGGGACAAAGGCCAATAAAAGGGCCCAATGCCAGAAAGTAGGAAGAGAAAAGTTACACAATTTTTATCCACTTCTTACAATTCAGTGTGTTTAAATGCATATTAACATTTCTTTTACACTTGGATATTGTTCTCTAAGATAGTGGTCAAGAAAACACACCAAATACAGGACAATGATAGCTATGATCTCTACCATGATACATATAACAGAGTATATGTGAAAGTTTTTAAACACAAGTAGTGAATCCAGTGAACTTGAATTTACACACTACATTGTATGTTTAACACATAATCACCAGTGACTATTTAAAGAAGGGTCATTCCATGACAACACAGTTATGTGTCAGTCATTTGTGTATGGTGTTATTTAACCCTTTGTGTTGTCAGCCTAAGTCTACAATAAATCTCAGATGTAATCTACGTAACATTTTTTCTCCGACCTGTGAACCAATCAAGCTGTAGATCAAGATAAAGTAAGCCAAGTTTACTACACTGAGCTTACTTTTATTTTCTTTTACACTGTATTCCCTTCCTTATCTTGCTCATTGGTTCCACAACTTTCCCTCATTAGCCAACCTCTGGTTTAGCCAACAGAGCTGCCGGAGGAAGCCGTCGTTGGGTCCGATCTCTCTTTTCTGTCTCACCATGGCCAGAGCGGTGTGGACATCCATTTTTTGGCAAAGCATCAGGTAGGCAATGACTAGGGTGGGCGAGCGGCTGTAGCCTTCCCTGCAATGAACGTACACTTTACCTGCAAAAGAAAAGACATGCAGATCTTACAATTTATCAAAATCCCAGCAGCTATATATGAACCAGAAGCCAGAAAAAGTACACACAATATAAATTAAAGCAGTTTGGGATTTTTCTGCTAACAATAGTTGCAAGACCACCATCATTCCCTCTTCTTATATGTCTATGATGAGTCTTGTGTTTTCCGGTTATTGCTATGGTTCTTCTTTCTTGTTAGATGACATCTGATCACGCAAGATTTCTGGCTTGGAAGACTAGATTCTATATGGGTTGTGGAAATCAATCGTTGAGTGTGGTGTTCCGTGTTGAGCTTATCGGAGCCACCCCACGCAGTTTGATCGAAAATGTTCAATGCCTGCTTTTTTTATCTTCATTTGTGGGGTCTCAAATAAATCTTTTCAGATTGAAAAAATCCTTATCTATGTGCCTGGATAAGTTCCCATCCAGCTTTCTTTTTTGAAAAAAATTAAAATGAGTAGATGGAAAATGAAAAACTTATATCGCTGAAAAATGTAAGAGATGTGGAAAATGATAAAAAGTTGAAAGGAAAGTAGTATTTAAAAACTCATGACCTCTGGCCCTATAAAGGGTTGTAATGAGAATTTTTAAGAGCACATAGTTGTAATATTAGTAGGGTTGGGACTCAATTAAAAAAATAAATGTAATTAATTCATTTTGATTAAGGATCAGACTGCCAGGGTCCCCGCCTCTGGCAGCCGCCCAGCTCACACCGCACCCGACCCTTATGGCCCCTCCTACTGGTGGTGAGCCCACGGGAGAGGAGGCCTAAGTCATCCGTTCGGGCTGAGCCTGACCGGGCCCCATGGGCAAAGGTCCGGCCACCAAACACTCGCCTCTGTGCCCAACCACCAGGCCTGGCTCCAGAGGGGAGCCCCGGTGAACCACGTCCAGGCAAGGGAAACCTTAGTCCTTGCTTTCTCCTCATCATAGGGGTGATTTGAGCCGCACTTCGTCTGGTCCCTCCTCTAGACACCTGTTTGCCATTGGTGACCCTACCAGGGGCATGAGCCGCTACGATCGTCAGGAAGTTCCCATATCGCGGGGTCTTGTTCACGAGTGAGGGAAGGATGGAGCGGGAGATCGACAGGTGGATCGGTGCGGCGTCTGCAGTGATGCGGATTCTGCATCGGTCTGTCGTGGTGAAGAAGGAGCTGAGCCAAGAGGCGCTCTAGATTTACTGGTCGATCTACGCTGCTACCCTCACCTATGGTCACGAGCTGTGGGTAGTGACTGAAAAAACAAGATCGCGAATACAAGCGGCCAAAATGAGTTTTCTCCGTAGGGTGGCCGGGCTCTCCCTTAGAGATAGGGTGAGAAGCTTGGTCAGCCCAGAGGGGCTCAGAGTAGGGCCACTGCTCCTCCACATCCAGAGGAGCCAGATGAGGTGGCTCAGGCATCTGGTTAGGATGCCTCCTGGACGCCTCCCTGGTGAGGTGTTCCGGGCACGTCCCACCGGAAAGAGGCCCCGAGAAAGACTCAGGACACGTTGGACGGACTACATCTCTCGGCTGGTCTGGGAACGCCTTGGGATCCCTCCGGATGAGCTGGTGAATGTGGCCGGGGAGAGGGAAGTCTGGATTTCCCTGCTTAGGCAGCGGACCCCGCATCCCGACTCCGGATAAGTGGCAGAAAATGGATGGATGAATGGATAATCGCAACTCAATGGCATAACAACATTTGTTCCAATTTAATTTTCATGGATTTTAGTGCATGACCAAAACAAATAAAAGCCAGACATTAATATTGTAAACTTAAGCTCTAGTAATATCTGGAAAAAGGCATTTAATTTTATTTCAATTCAGAACAGTACAAAAAGACATTTAAAGTACGAAGTCTACAACATGTTCAGTCTTCCATGACCAGTCCGGTCATGAAGCTCTGACTGCAGATTGTTATGGGAGCTGCATGAGGTCTGAGGCTCTTTGTCTGTGTTATTTTCGGATGGGGGAGGGGCCTGTAGCGAAACCCAGATGAGACTTATTATCTTCACGCTTTCACGTCAGTCTCCTATACCACAAAAAAGTCTCTAGAATAGTTGGCAGTGTCTTATTTAAAATATTGTTGCTAGAGAGATCTGAAAACTCGCTAAATATAGCGCCAAAAATACACTAAGTAGTTAGCCGAGCTCCGACATGTGCACCATTGTTTTCGGTGTACCAGGAACTTGTGCACTGGCAAACATTCAGGAGGTTAGGAATTCAAACTGCGATTAAATGCATACATTTTTAAAGGCATTTTTGTAATTAGATAATTTATAAATTGTGCACTATCACTACGATTTCAGTCTTGGTAATTTATTAGTTTAATTTGTTTTCCTTCATTGTCAAATTCGACTGACTTTCATCTTGTTTGATCTTGTTCATATGCAGTTCTGCTATAAACTTTTGAACTAAATTAGTCGTGGGCAGAAACATAGAAATATGCTTTTCTAAAAATTCTTGTAAATAGTGCTTTACATTTGGACAGACGCCTGGCAAGTGTCATAATTTAGCTCTGCTCTGCTGTAAATCTTACTGTAGTGCAATTTTTGTATTTTTGTAAAAACAAACAAAAAAAATAATAATTTCATTGTACATTAACAAGAGTCCCAGTCCTCACCAGCTGAATTAGTTTAAATTGTTTAGCCCTTTTTCTGGTGCTTATCTAGAGAAATCATAATAAAATTTAATCTTCCAAGGTTCTGAAACAGAAAAACATTCAGTGTTGGTGAGGATATTCTCATACTGCTGTTTCTCTTAATTCTCTCTTCCACTGACCTTTTCCATTCTTGTACGCCAGAGCCTTTTCTATAAAGTCTGCTGCCTCTTCGAAGTAGATGCTGATATCGAAGTGGTCGGTGTCGCTGGCTGGTACACCATGGTAGATGATGCCTGTGTCAGCGTAGAACTCGGAGTTGGTGTTCACGTGCATGAAGGAGTTTCCCTCTGCTGCATTCAGGATGTGGGTGATGCCCAGGCGCTTGAGGCGGATCACATTTGTCGCCACAAATCTGCGTGGAGTTGTTTGGAAAAAAAGACCAATGCACCGTGATTACCTCGTG
Organism: Melanotaenia pygmaea; assembly: GCA_036919955.1. Taxonomy (NCBI): domain Eukaryota; kingdom Metazoa; phylum Chordata; class Actinopteri; order Atheriniformes; family Melanotaeniidae; genus Melanotaenia; species Melanotaenia pygmaea. The sequence continues at coordinate 9,077,437 of JBAFSZ010000023.1, read as the reverse complement.
TAGAACTAAATTTCATCAAGTTCTAAACTATAAACTGTTTGAACATCTCTGTGTTTGTACTGAAGCTTGAAAATATTTCAGGATGAAGTTTTTGTGCAGAACCATCTTATTAAGATCACTGACTGAAAAAGGTTCATACAAAACTTTTTTCTGACCTGATGCCCGTTTGTGACCTGCTCCCTGCCTTGATGCTGTAGGATTTCTGCCGGCCATTTTCCATCTACTCAACTAAAGGCCAAGAATAGCATTTGAACCTGCTGCTCCTCTGCTTAGAATGATCTATATTTATGTCCGCTTCTTCTGTTCTTTCCTAAAAAGGTTCCATATTACACATTTTTTCAGCAATTTCATATGGATCCAACAACATTGTTTTCAAAGTGTATTACCCCAAATTCAGCCTTGGTCCTTAATTTCAGCCAAATGTGGCTATAGTGACCTCTAATGAGAACGGGCTGTTTCTGTGTCTGAACCTTTAAATGTTCATTAGTGATGCCCGTCCACGCCCCTCTCTGGGAGGTGGGTCAACAACAGTCTTTACTACCAGGGACAGTGGTTATTTCCTTTTGTCAGGTCATAAAGGGAAGGATCTCAGACTCAACCATTTGAGCACACATTCTCTAAAAAGTGGAGAACGCAAGAGAGAGGAGACAGAATTTTCTAATTTTGGGGCCTCATACACAGACTGTGGGGACATATATGAGGCAAGGCAAGGCAGTTTATTTGTATAGCACATTTCATGTACAGGACAATTTAAAGTGCTTTACATAAGACAAAGACATTACAGATATTTAGAACAGTAAAAGGCATCAACACATAATCACAATAAAATAATAAATTACATTAAAATGATTAAAAGCAAGATAAATAAAAAAAATAAAAACCTTTAGAAAACCTTTAGAAAGAGAATTTTGCATAACATGGCACCTTTAAACTCAGACAGTACAACTGAACATACAATCTGCTAAATAGCCAAAAATGCCTGGTTGTGGGGAAAATGAAAGGAGCTTGATGATTATCAGTGAAGTCTGTAGTCTGCTGCCTCTGCCTCGGCAGCTTAATTCATGAACTATTCAAGAAACAAGTATATGCTTTCAGTCATAAGGCTAATCTGCCGAAGGATCACTAGATTTACATCAGTAAAATTACAATACTGAGGATCACTGAAAGCTGCTGCCAAGTACAAACTGTGCAACTAATAACAGATGCAATAACCAAAGTATTTAATTACTAGAAATTTCTCAGTTTTTTCTAACTAATCATTTTTACTAAGTATTAAAATATGATTCTGAATCTTTAAATCATTAAATCAGTAAAACTAATTTAAAAATCAAAACTGTTCACAGATTTTAAAGAATATTATCCATACAGCACTTTTTGTTTGCTGTTGTAGATAAGCCAGCACAAACTGCAAATTATATCATCAAAATAAAAATATTAACTTATCGGTATTGGCCACGAGAAGCAGAAAATTATCAGTTATCGGTATTGGTTGAAATGTCTCATATCGTGCATCATTAGTCACAGTGTTGGGGCCTTCAAGAGCAGAGGGCCATATGAGAGTTCAGCCGGACATCTAGACTTCTGCATGTTGATATACGATGTAACATGATGCTGATGTGTCCTAATAAGCTATTTATCCTTGTTATCTTTGTGTAATTTTCTTCAGACTGCTGCAAGCTTTCTGGTGACTGTTTTACTTTTTCTGATCAGAAATAAAGCGTTTTCTTTTGTTAAATGTTGCTTCACTTCTCATCATGTCTTCCACAACACATTCAGCTTGGTAAATTAGTGCCACCTTGTGGTGGTACTAACTCATTAATACCAGACACTGGTTAAGACAATCACATATCAATAATTGCATAATTATTTGATTTCTTACAATTAAACAAGCATTTGAAAATTTAAACAATATTACCCATCTCTTAGGGTTACACATCTCATCCCAGTAGATGAGCAGTTTCTGAAATACTCAGACAATCACGTTCAAAGTCTCTTAAACCTACAAAATTCCTCATTCTGATGTTTGAACTTCAGCATGTGTACATGACTAAATATATTGAGTTGCTGCCATGTGATTGGCTGATTAGATATTTGTGTTAACAGGCAGTGGGAGAGGTGTACCTAATAAAGTGACAGATGGATTTATAGCCAATCCTACACGACTAAATTTATACAGTTTTCTTTCATGTAATATGATTAGTAGTATGAGAGACAGTCAATGCTTCCACCATGCAGGAACAAAGAGGTTGAACCTCTGCATACATGCAATGATTTATATTGGACATGCATGATACTGAACTTTTGGCCTAATTTTAATCTACAACTCATTTACTGAATTTCAGAGATTATTTAATTTCCTATGTTGTGGAAATAAAATACAGTGTTATTTTGCATACTCGTTGCCATGTTGGCCTATTGGCTGAAAATAAAAGCTGAAAAGGATGTAACATTCACTCCCTGTACAAAATAAGAAACCTACTTCAACTTGGATTTTGTACAATATGTCAAATTGAATCATGACATTTTTTTTAAACAAACCAAGTAAGATATATGCATCCTACCCTACTTAAAACAGACATGTTCTCCCAGAGCCTGTTCTTTTATGGATTAAATATGTCGGTGGAATGGGAGATATTCGGTATTTAATTTTGAAGGCGATATTGGCCAATATCAATATTTGCCAATAGTATCATGCATCTTTTATTTTTTCTTTCCTTTGGGCGAAACTACAGTTCTAATAACTCAGAAATTTAGACGGTTTGTTATCTGTTGGTTCGTATTAGATGATGCACATGTTCTTATTTTATAGGACACCCAAACTTTGTATAGTTCTTGTTATATCTTTGCATTCTCCTGTCATACTGCTGCAGCAGAGGAATATGCATTATGTTTCACTGTGAACTTCTAGCATTGCTGCATCTCTTGGCAGCTCCTGCCAGCGAAATGAAAGGAGCTAAAAATACTAGTACAGACTGAAGCCGAGAGAGATGCATTGAAACATAAAAGAGCAGCTCAGAGGGAGTCATGCGTGGGCGCTCTTCACTCAGCTTCTGACAAGTGTGTGTGCGCTCCAGCCTATATTCAGTTGTGCATTTCCTCAGACAGAACAGCCATCAGTTATTCGTTGTTATTTTATGACTCCTTCAAAAATGCAAGCAGAATAAAACCAGTACCATGGATACACTCCCATGACTCATTGTGCTAAAAATAAAGTTTTTGATTGATGTTTTTAGCTCAGTTATGCAAACTTTAGAGCCCACATTATCTCCTAAGTCTAGAATATTCTCTACCCAAACTTAGCCTAGTATGTACCATCATTTTAAAAGAGTTTTAATGGACTTAAAGGGCTATTTGACTGTTTCAGAATATAAATTCCCTCCCCAGATATTTCAACACCAATGTCGAAGGTCTTTATTTAGTTTTAGAGTTTAGTACCTGAAGACAAAGTATGGTCCCAAAGGTGCAGCATGTAACAAAATCAAAAGTATATCATTAATATATAGTATATCATTTAATATATCATTAAAATGTTGTTTCTATTGGTATCTAATTGCTTTGCTAAAATAATTATGTTTTTATTGTCTTAGAATGATCCATTTATATCTTGTTGCTGTGAGGCCACATATATGACAGCTGCTATAATTGTGCCACCCTTTTAACTACGGTGTCTCTGAATGGACAAACAACTCTGTGTGTGAAATAAAAACTCTCTTAGCTCCAAAGCTGCAGAACTAGCTTTGTTTGATAGATGCTAGCGCACCATTTGGGATAAGCGATGCCTTAAAGGGACTTTAGAAGAAAACAGGGCATATGTACACAATGTTGAAGTAGTTACTTGTGGTTCAGTCATCGCTACATCTAAAGCCACTGGATCTAGAGGATTTTGGCCACCGCTGGCCATTGTCCGTTTACATGTGTGTGTTGTACTTGAAGTAATTTCTATTCCCATCTTTGCCACTAGATGTCAGTAATTCTTACACAATGTACCTTTAAGGTACACCATGATGTAACTGATTGGTCAGAAACTTGTAATAGGGGCAGATATTTACTGTGTACAAGTAAGTATTGGAAACAAAAGCTGACAGTATCACAAGCCCCAGTTCCACCAAGGAGTCTGGGTCAGTATGGGACGGGGTGCTTTTGTCTTGCATTTCCACAGTCAAAAACTGGTGGAACGGTGGCAGAATATTCAATCAGGCCCATCAGTCTTTTTAGGGACACTTCTTTTGGGGTCCCAGTCTTACTCATCTGACACAAGAGGGAGCTTGACTTGCTGCAAGCAGTTGATTGGCTGAATGAATGGTCTATTCCCGTGATATGGCAATAAGAACGAAGCATAAACAGCACCATGTTTAATATACAGAGTATTTTTTTTGTTTGTTTGTTTGTTTGTTTAAAGCCAGATGCCAAGAAGAAAGAACATAAACTGCTGGATGTCCACCCTCCTCCTTTGTTTCTGTGTCACTTCTTTATAATTTAAGTAAGGAGCTGATGCATCAATTGCTACTGACACTGACCAAGGGTGCTGTTGGCTGTAGAAATGCAACAGAGATTGTTCTGGTGAAGACCAGGTTAAAATGCCAAAAGATAGAACAGAAAATTGTTCTTTTTTTAACACTGAGGACAGACAGAGGGATCCGTCTGTATGCATACTGAGCATAAATGAGTCCTAAGTCAGAGTAAAACCCACATGGGTTCTACCCCCAACCTGTGGAGGTCTTGGCCTGAGTCCTGTTTAAAGGAAGTTTTCCTTTCCACTGTGGTCCAGTTCATGCTCAGGATGGAGGATTGAATCAAAGAGAAGCTTTAATTCATGACACAGAATTCATGGAGTGAATAAAAATGTCATGTTGTTTTTTCGGACTGTTCTGCAGAGCCCGAAAATTGGTAATGGAAACACCTCCAATTTTCATAAAACACCTGAGATATCACTAAAACGTTACGCTTTCATGAGGTGGTTTTTCAGACGTTTAGAAGTACTGTATATCACAAAAGTGTAATGGAAACACTTTTTCTGCATTTACACGTCTCTGGTAAAAGATGGCGCTGTATGAGTAAATGCAGGAGAAATCTAAATCTCTTTCTTCAAAATGGAGTCTCACAGGACGCGAGTTTACGACAATAACGGTTAACACGCTAAAAACCGTTCAGTGGAAACACCTGCAAATCGCAATTGTACTGTTGAACTTTTAGAAATATTGCTTTTATTTAGCAAAAAACTTTAAACACAAACAAATAGGACAGATCAAAGATCTTCCTTTTTATGACTACGGTTTATTTATTCATTAATTACTTTAACTATTTTATCTTATTTTATTTTTTGATTTTATCTGCTTATGAGTGCTACATTATGCACAATATGTAATATTTTCCCTTTGTTTTTTTTATAATTGTTTATACTACATATCATGGTATATATTCTTAATTTTCTGCACTATTTTTTATTTGATAGTTTGCTTTTATGTTTGATGGTGAATGCATGAATCTCATCACTTTATGGCTGCAGCCAGGGTGAAAGCCCAAGATGAATTTCTCCCTAGAGGGACAATAAATTTAATCTTGAATATTGAATTTTAAAGCAATCTGCTGACTTTCTTAGCTAAGATAATTATTGGTATGAACACAGTTGCTATAAACTGGACTTGGCCCACTTAGGACTACAGTGAACTTGAGTCGGACTGTATCTTATAAATGCCTTGAGATGACTTTATAGTGGATTGACAATATATAAAGCTGAATTTTACGTAAAAGGAGAGCATGCAACCTTCACATAAAAGGCCCCAGTTTTTTGTTATATCTTTTACCAAGCATAACATCTATAAACCTGAGCATACTTCTGAACCTAAACTTCCACCAGCTGCTCTGACATTAAAGATCTAAGCACAGGTTTCCTTCTTCCAGACTCTTATTAACCTAGTTAACTGTAGAAACTGAAATGATTCATCGTAGCTCTGCGAGTGTTTTAAATTCAACAAGAGACAGGTTTGGAGCTATTTTTAGCCCCATCAACAGCAGCCATCTTCCTGCTTCTGGAAAATACTCCACCTCTTCAAAACAGTCTGCCACAGCCCACCACGTCGTCCCTGTATCACTCAAACAAGACCACTACTGGTAATAACAACATAAAATAATACACTGTCATGGGAGAAAAGACCTGTTACATAGCAGTGAACCCTTACAATTAATCCTTTTATTCTAATCTTAGATCATCTAGATGTTTCTACAGCATATGAGGGATAAACAGATTTCTGCAAAGACATGATTCTACGTCAAATTTTCTTTAATTCCAATTATTTGGAACACTGTGGACGTATAATATATGATTAATTATAGAACTTAACTGTAATAAATGGCAGTTTGTTGTATCACTAAGGATTGCAGAAGTGGTTGATTCTGAGGTGACCTAATTTGGACAGAGACAGGTTCAGTGGGCTGATGTGCAAATTACCTTGGAAGAGGATAAACATAAACATGGAAGTAGAATAACAAGCGCTGACTTACGCGTTGCCGATGTAAATCCTGGGGTAAACCTCATGGAAGTGTTTTGTTGGCCAGCTGTAAAAGCCGCTGTCGTCCGTCAGTAGGTCATTGAGCTGCTGCAGGGACACCTCAAAGCTGGACGTGTCGACTCGGTTAGGAGCCGAAGTCTTCACGTGCTGCTTGTGTTTATTCTTCATGTCCGCAGAAGACTGAAGCAAGACCTCCAATAATCGCATTTAGAGGTTTTAAAGTGGTGGACGTGGCAGATAGGTGTCGGTTTACGTGGACAGAGAGAGGAGGGAGAGACAGCTCTGATTTCTGTTCGCCTCCTCAGCGGCTCTGAAACACTGAGCCGCTCAGCGCAGGAAAACTGAACCAAGTCCATGGCCGGTCCGAGGGACTCGGCGGCCCAAAGTTAGAGGTGCCCAAGAACCCCCAAACAAAAATGGAGGGGAAAATGGCTTTGTGGAGTCCTGATCTATATGACCCAGGTAGCAAAATTGGTCTGGCCCGGTTCTGGCCCACACAATGCACTTAAACCTGGCCCACATACCGCAAAGAAT
>JBAFSZ010000023.1:9043884-9055448 GCA_036919955.1 Melanotaenia pygmaea | reverse complement strand
AATATTTTATAGATGTGGCCAAAGCACATCTAACAGACACAAACTGAATACTTCAGACTCTTTACAAAGTCATTTATTTTTTTTATAGTGAATACAGCAGAACAAAAATAACTGTTTACATGTGTGTATGCTGCATATCACACTGGCTTTTCCTGCCGCACGCAGGAGTCATTTCCTGCGTTGTTGCCCGAGTTAACATGTCGGTGGTACAAGCTGTCGGATTTACTGTTTTTTTCAGTTCGTCCCGCTCCGGTTGTCGTGGTCCTTAATTTATTTGTAGTCTTGTGTGAGTTTTCTACGTGCGCTGCTTTGCATTATCCTGCGTTCTCTGACTGAGAGCTGATCGTCAGGAATATTTTTAGATTCCGTTGCGAACCTTCAAAACCTCTGAAAATCCTCTGTGGCGTATACAGTCAGAAGAGCTTCGAATTAGCTTTCCTGGTACAATACTGATGAACAAAAAATTCTCACAACACTGTGTTTGTCATAAATCTTTAAAAGCTTAAGTTGGTGAAAAAAGTGGCAAAGACTGAACAACTGCATTTGAAAACGTGGCACTTCTTTTTGTACCATGTAGATCTTTTTAAGAGTAGTGTAATAGTTAGAACCCGAACAATGTTATAGTAACTAATATATGGAAAAATAAGACTATAATAATGGTCCAAGAACTAAACCTTGAGAGATCGAATGGTAGCTTTAAAAGAGACATAGTTTTTAAAATAGACAGCCAGCTTGATGTTACTATTAATAGTTGTTCTTGAAATCAAAAGATTAATCTTGCTTAGTTCCCCCTGTTTTTCAATTGAGAAAGAAAAAAACACTGAAAGAAGCCTTAACAAACAAATTTTGAGTTTTTTTTCTTTTTACTAAATAAAGGACTTGAAATGAGTTTTTACAGCTTGTTTTGAGATATTTCTTGCTGTCTGGATTAAAGTGACGTTTTTCTTATTTTAAGAAATCTTACCAAGTTTAAACACCTTTATTCACTGGCAGATTATTTCACTTGATTTTAGTCTAAATTATTTAAAATTAAGTGTTTTTTCCTCATATTAAGATAGATTATTTTTGCAGTGTATGGCCTTTAAAACCACATCTATCTAAATCTGACAGTAAAATATGACGATTTACAGCGTCACATGCTGACAGGTCCAGAAAAGACCTCATGCCTCTTCATTGTGATCTTGTGCTGATTTGGTTTCCCAGCTGGAGCAGGGCCATGGAGCAAGAGGGATTTTTCTGAAAGCGTACTGATGCATGTGTAAAATGTTATTCTGTTCCAGAGGCTGCAAAATTCTTCTGTTGACTAGTTTTCTAAAGTCTTTGAGAAACAAGGTAAAACTGATTTGGGTTTGTAGTTTTTAGGAAGATTGGGGTCCTCAGCCTTGTATAGAGGAAAGAACCTTTGCCAGCTTTAAACCATCAGGAACTTTACCCGTATCCATGGAGACAGAAAATATACAGGTTTACCAATCTGGAAGACACTCTTTTACTTTTATAAGAAATGCCTCAATTTCCTGGTGTCCCGGGGCAGTACTCTTTAGCCCTGCAGTGATGTCTTTCATTTCTTCAGGTTTGATAAAATTAGACATAACTGGAAATTTACTAAGAATATAATCTGTAGGATTACACTCTACGTTAGGAATCTTTAGCAAGTGAGACGCCAATATTAGCAAAGAAATCTTTCCATTTACACTTAAAAGCACCGGGATTAGAAGATGTTTCAGTAGCATCAGGAAAAGGGAATTTCTGCTTTTTCTGCAACAACTGGCTGATAATCTTCCAGGTGTGTGATGTTATTTGATGATTCCTTTAATTGTTGTGAGTAAGAGCTTTTTTTTTTTCAATTTCAGACGGTGATTGTATCTGTTTTTATAAGTTTTATATAAAGCTAGATTTCAGGCACAACACTATTTCTGCATCACTTCCTGAAACCACACAGACGATGTGTGTGTTAATCTTGGGTAGAAAAAACAGCGATGTGAAAGGAATTTGCAATAATGCATCATTAGATTGTTGTTAATGCATTAACTTTAACAGCCCTAATTTTAATCCATTTTTTGTTTTATTTTAGTGGTTTTATTTTGAGCATTTTTTAAATAATAGTTAATATTTTGAATACTTTTTAAACATTCATTTTAATGGTTTTCATTTGGTGATTTTATTAGAAAGTCATGTTTGGTGTATGTTAGTAGAGATTTTTTTTTTTTTTTTTTTTTTTACGTAATATTTTCCCTTGAGGACCTTTATTGTAAACCAAGTTTCTCATCAGAGACAATAAATAAATGACTTGACTTTCACACTAATGACAGCAAACTCAGCATCCATCTTGCATCCCGTCTCTTCTCTGAGATCTCTCCAGCAAGTCAAAGTCAGTCTGATGTTGACTCTTGACTTATCTCTTGCTCTGTCCTCTTCTCTCTTTTTTTTCTTCTCTTCCTCCAATAACGACCTCTTGGGTTTCTTTGCTGAATCCGCCACGTTGCACATTCAGAATGTCCATTGTGTTGATATCCAGTTTCTGGCGAGTGATGTGGAGCCGTAAAGTGAAGTGCAGCTTAAACGTGATGCTCAAGACTTGGAAAAATGGAGTGCAGTTTACTCAGGTTCTGGATGCTGCTGGGTAATCACCAATCAAGAAATGAATATAATAAATGTGTGTGGCATCAAAACAAGTCAGAAACACTGACTTGCTTTAACTTAAGCATGAATAAACAATTGTCACATGCACCCTATGTGATTTAGTCTGCTGTTCTGAAAGCTTTCATACAATGGTCCATATACTCCAAATGAACTTATTCAGTTTCCATGGTAACATTAATGCTCATTAGTACTGGTGGGCAGGGATATTGGCTCAATCAGATAGCTGAAAGCCGTTTACGCTGCATCCTCTTTGTGTTTGCTGTCTGTGTTTACTTGGTCATTTTAATAGACTTAATGAAAACACGTTAGTCATCACAGACTGGAAGCTGGGATGTGGATCAGATGATTGTGATTAAACCTGGTTCAATTTAAATCAGAAATTTATTTTTTCTTTCTTTTTGCATTGCTTGATGAAGTGAGCCGGCCTGAAGGTTTCTTCTGGCTGCTGTTTGAACACAGTTAAACATCACTGCTGCAGTGCCCTGAAGGCTTTGCACTAAACAGGTTAAACAAGCTGCTCACACTCAGTTTGTGTTCGTTCTTGTAGCAGAAAATACCTCAATGTACACAGTCACAGGCTGCAGATGATTAGCTTATCTATTTCTGCCTTGAAATCCCAAACATCACACAGATTTGTGAAGAATTATTTGGAAGTGAGCTCTAAAAGCTAACAGAAAGGCTTCCGGAAAGTTTTCTAAGCTGGAGTTACACATTAACTGTCCAGAAACTATACATTCTTCTTGAAGGGTGGAAAGCCCGTCTGTCCTTCACGGACTCAGCCTTCTTTTGAGATCAGTCAGGAGGTCATTTGAACGTTACGTGTTTCCCATGATACCCTGCTTTCAACACTTCCTCCATATAGAGCTACTACTCTAGCCTTCCACATTCAATCTCCAGCACTACACATGATATATGGTACATATGTTCTCATGCACATGCGCAGAGGGTCTCCCACGTGTGACCTACACACTGACTTTGAAGGCTCCCCTAATTTTTTTCCTGTCATTGAATTCTGTTTTTTGTTGTCGGGAAACTTCTAAGCAATGCTGGTTTTTGTCTTGCAAAACAGAGCAAAGGGGGTGTGTGCAGTTTAGGAGCTGAAGCGTGTGAAGAGTCAGCATGTAGCCAGAGGGTCGTATGATTGAGGAGTTTTAGCTTTACCCTAGATTAGACGAAAATGGGCTGCTGTGGGAAAACAACGTGAGAACAGGTGATTTACGGGCCGAGGCATCAGTGTTGCAGCACATCCAGGCTGCCGTACATGAAATGTCACACGCGTGCAGCCCTCTTCTTTCCTCTTTTAACCCTCATGGAATCTCAAACAGGAGTGTTTGCTCCTTTTTTTTTCTTCTGTTGCTGACTTGGCTTGAAGCTCCTCTCCAGTTTCTTTCCTTCTATCCCTCCCTCTCTCTCTCAACACTCACCCCTTTGTCTTTCAGCTCCTGGCAGGACCCATACCATTAATCGTACACACATGCACACGTATGCACACACAGTCATAAAACCAACAGGCAGACCAACCTCCTCCTGCCGAGCACACGTTCCCCACAGAGCCGTTGCAGCACGTCACAGCCCTCCTCTTAGCATTTTCCACTGCTTCCGGCACACTTTACTTTTTTCCTTTTGACAGACTCTGGAACAAGACATCCCATCTGCTGATACCAGAGGTAGGAGCTAGCAGCTTGCTTCCATATATTCAGCACCGTGCCATGTAAAGTACATGGTGTTCCCTCTTCCCTGATCCATGTGAACTCTCAGGGAAGTGTGGAATGAGCTTCATGGCAGCTTCCAAGAGAACCTTTTGGAATTCCATGTACTTTTACACCTCATGCGGTATTTATTTAGCACTTTTTTGTGTCTTCACCTTTGAAAACTGATGCATTATTTCTGTGAGAGATTAGAGTGGGATTTTTTTGTATGTAGGGAGCTAATTGGTTGACACTTGATGTTAATGTAATTAAAAGTCACTTTTTCTTTGTGGAATATGAATGAGCACAGAGGATTATTTCGTGGAGCTGCAGAGACTGGTTAGAGAGAGTTGCGGTTTAATAAAGGCAAAAAGAAAGAAAAATAAACAGAAAAGAAAGAGATAAAAGAAAAAGAACTCTCAGTTCTTTTTCCTCGACTTCAACTGTGCAGCAACATGTTGATCTTTGAAAATAGCCTGAGGTTACGAAGCTCCCGCAAGTAAATATACTTATAGGTCTGCACTTCTTTCATGAGCTTATGTTATATTTGTGGATCTTTAAGAGGTTTGCAGATGTGCTCAGTTCACAAACCACCAAGAATTCGAAACATGCATAAATTAATTGTTAGATTCAAACTGCAAACTTTGTAAAGACGTCATTTTAGTATTTATAAAGATTTAAAAGTAGGTTCGGGATCAGTTAAAGGATCATTTTAGCTTAAAGCTGTCCAAACTGTCTGCATGGTTGAGCAAAAGTTGTGTTTTACAACCTGATGCCAGCAGCTTCACTTCAACACTAATTTATTTCAGCTCCAGGCATAAAAAAGAGAATTAACTGAGTAAAAAATACATCTTTGTATGTTCTGCTTGATAACATAGGAGCTGCCGCACCACTTTTTACAGTCATAATTTATCAATCTGCGATTACGATTTTTCTTGAATCATTGTGAGGTGACATTAAATGACTTGGGAAGCTTTCATCAGAGTCTCAAAATGTCAGATAAAAGAAAACATAAAAATCCATCAATCCATTTTCTATACTTGCTTCTGAAGGGGAGTCATAGGGACTGATAGAAATATGTTTTCTTTTTCTTTTTTTTTAGCCATTAATATTTTTAAAAAGTTTTCAAAAATCTTGAAAATCTAGAAGTTTCAGCCTCTATTTATGGCCTCCATCACTTTCAAACCTATGTCCATTAAAGAAAGACATTTTAGAAGTTGTGATTTTTCTTTTAAATAATCTCAGTAATTAACTAACAAGCATTTCTTAAAAAAAGTAAATACATTTTTTTAAAAAATCAGCTGACAAGTTGCCATCTTACTCCAAAGTTTGGCTTCAGCCTGGAAAAATCTTAGAGACACCGGTTAAAATGCTAAACGTTTCATACATTCATTCATCTGTCCATTCGTTTTACACTCGCCACCACTGTTTTTGGGGTCACTTTGCCATGGGATTCAATAGGGAATTGACCCCAAACTTTGAACGGTAGTGTATGTTTTTTTGTTCCTCTGTTTTTTTGGTCAATTATGGTGAAAAACCTAAAAAAAAAAAAAAAAAAAAAAATGTAAAAAGGAAGATATTTAGGAACTTGTAATGAAAGATTTTTATTTGAAAATAGACTGTAAATTAATTGACAAGTGAAAAATAAATAAAAACATTAATTAAAAACCAGAATGGTCTATTTGTGTTTTAAAAGAATAATGCATAATATTTAAAAAAAATGCTAAATTTAGGTAACTGTCCAAACATATAGTGGTTGATTTTCAATCAGAAGGTTGCAAGTTTGATCACCAAAGTTTCCCGTTACACATGCTGAAGTGCCCTTGAGTGAAAAATAAAACTGTGTTCCCTTCAATATGTTCCTCATTTGTTCTTTTTGGATTATAATTATATTTTTCTGCTATTTAGATAACAGACTCTACTAAAATTATGTAATATATTGTACTGTGTGTTGGTAAAACATAAAAGAAAGCTGGTGACATAATTATGTCTTACACTCCCTGACCTTTGGTTATTGACAGCCATGCACAATGTTGAACACACAAGCTGGAAAATGCTAAGATCCGCCACTAGATGGCAGTGTTCAACAGGTAGTGCATGTTAGACAACTGCCTTGCATCTGCCCTGATTCACACACAAACACACACACAGCCCTGACACAGTCCACTACATCGTACATGATGGTAATCGGACAATAAGCCTCAAGTAGACCACTGTTACAGACATTAAGTGTTTAGAAAGCTGAAACTGAGGATCATGGTGAACTCGTATATTTATGGTTTCAGGTTATCTGATGGTTCTGATCTGTTTCTTCATGCTTTTTGGGTTTGGTGGAATCAGACCTCGTGGTGACCTTTAGTCAATGAGGAGCACAAATTTTTGTCCTTGTTTCTCAGTCCTCATCCTCCTCCTCCTCTTCTGTACATGCCTTTGGGTCAGTACCCTTTAACCTCTCCACCCTCCTACCCCTCACTGCTGTGAACACACGTGTGCTTCCCTCTCACATGTTTTATCTCCTCCCACCTCCTCCTGCACTCCCCTCCCCTTTTACCAGCTCTTTCTCATCTCTGTCCCTCTCTCTTTCTGTCGGCGGCACTGGGATCCATAGGCGTCCAGAGGACAAGAACAAGACAGGACTCACACCCTTGACACCACACAGCAGCCCCACCACAGACATGTCGGACTCTGAGACAGCAGCTGCCCCCACCGAGGCCCCCGTCCCCGCTGCTTGCGCCAGTATCAAGGCAGACCTGGACAAATGGTAGGTGATGGTTTGCATGTTGCTAGAAAAGTTTCCCCACCGTGGCACCAACCTCGCCAATGGTGAAGTCTCGCTCCACCCTCTGGTTCTTTCTCAAGTTCCAGAGTTGACTTTGCACATTTATACGATCGTATACGAAGTGAGCAAAAAATTGTATGCTAAGTGAGCAAGCTGTCCAACAACTCTGAAGAGAGACAGCATTACATCCTAGTTTAAATTCCTGAAAGATTTGGATTTGCACGACAGGGAGGAGGGTTGGTTGTGGACAGCAGCATCCTACAATGCGCCATGATAAAATGGAGTCTCATCAGCGAACACTGCAGTCAGCACATGAAACCATCATATTTTTGCATGTGGGAACATAAGTGAATTTGACATCCTAAATAGATGGTGAAAAGGGGTCATAAAAACTTGGGGTTACCCCATGTATGGGAAAGTGATTAGGGGGTTAACGATGCGGGGAAGCGGGGTTGATGTTTGATGCTTGTCCATACGCATGGATGAAGGCTGGGAATCTGCTTGCGTCACTGGCCTCCCTTTCCCCAGAATACTTTGCGCTGGATTCATCCATTTGTCCCCACTGTGTCCTTTTGCTTCTTGCCCTGTCAACGGTCAGGGACACCAGTGAAGGGACATTTAGACAGGGGTTGTGTGTATTTGCAGCAGACACTACAAACAGCAATTACTTAAAACTTCGGCTTATATGTGATTGGTATAATTTGATAAATACTGATATTCATTATGTTTTATGGACATTTTGTAAATGGGCACAATGCAAATTACTTTCAATTAAATCAAGAACATTTTTGGAGCATTTTTAGACTTGTAGATGGAGTTATTCTGTTTTTTTGCACTTCATTATTGAAAGAAAAGGCCGCCAAGTTTATCTTGGCCAGACTGTTGGGTCTTGATAAAGAGGCTGTGGGTGTGGGAAGCCTTTAGATAAGAGAGGGAAGGGGTGGATGATTGGCAAATTCATGCATTAAAGTTTCACAAGTTTGTTTTGAAGATTTTTGATGCCATGGGGCTTTAATTCTCACACAGGTCTATGTTCAGGTTTTACATCATAGTTTCCATTACTCTTAAAACACTGTGCTCTCTGTAAAAGTTGGCCTCAGGCCAAAGATTACACCTCAGGCTGTTTTAAAGCACAACACAATGTGTTTAAAGCAAACATATGCTTCATCACACACACTTCAAGTGTATATACATGCAGCTAATGTCAGCAGAACTTGAACCCATGTCTTTGAGAGATTGAAACTCAGGCGACATCAGCACTTATAAATATAATTTCCAGCACATGCTAAGCTTACACTGTTAAGGTGAGGGCCACAGTGGCCCCTCTCAGTTAACAACATACTTAACCTCACTAACCCAGGATCTTTATTCTCCCACCCCTTGTTTCAGTAAAGTGAATTATTTAACCAGAAATATGTTTTCCACAAAGAGATGTATGCAAGAATCCATTAAGAGCCAGTGAAGTCCAGAGGAATTTAACTGAGCCATTTACATGAAGTCATTGTGTCCATTATGACTGAGAAAGCAGCATCAGGTAAACCCACATATGAATATAGAACTTCAAATTCATGTGTTCAGTCTGTAATTCTAACAATGTCTCCTAGTAATGCATTTCACTTTGGATGGATGACAACTGCCCGGTAGTAATGAGGGAAAATATATTTAATGCTTTCCATTACAGTTTTATTAAATATATGCAGGAAATACTTGCAACAGAATAACACTTGTATATCAGTTGTATATCAGAGATGTATATCAGAAACGCTTGTGAAGTCAGTCCTGTAAAAGACAGCACCTGATTTATTATGTGTGAACTACATATGTCACACAGATATTTGGCAAAATTTCACTGCTTAAAAGTGCCCAAACAATGCCAAAACTTAGCTGTAAAGTTTTTTAGGGATTAATATGTAAAAAATAACATTATCATTTTGATTTCCAAACTAATTATTTTTAAGCCTATTTCCTACCTTTTTAATCCAGTTTTGTGAGACACAACATATTCCCCTTCTGTAATCTATTAAAAAATTAATTTACTTAAGGTACATTGAAAAAGGAAAAAAATAGAAAAATTAATAGGCTACAACAAAATGCAGTATTTTAATTACGTTTGTATTATTACTGATTACTGGAACAAAGTTAACGAGGTGTTGGCTCCCTCGCTAATGCCTTGTTAGCAAGGGAGCTAACAAGATTTCCACACATTTAATTCTTTAGCTAATTCCCCTGATGTATTTCAGTCTTGGCCATCTCATAGTTTTCATCTGCAGCAGGTACTTTACACCAACTGCTCATTAGAACATAACGTTGTGAGTGACTAGATGGTAAAGTTAGCCTGTAGCAACTGCATCCTTGCACCAGACTCAAGTTTTGACGTATTTAAATGAATGCTGTCTTGTTGGAAAACCGAAAAGGTTCAAACATGATCCTCCTTGGGAAAAGCTGTCCTCTACAACTCAGCCAGTCACACGTTAGAGAGTTGTGTCTTTTGCTAAAGTAGCCTTGAGTTACTAGCCACTGCTGACCTTTGCTCTTAGCAGTCTTCGCTGCCATTCAAATGAGCATGTTTGAAATCTGCCGGCAAAGGGTCATGGTAATAGTTTGTCATCCATTTATACTGAAGAGGTTGAACTCTTTGATCTTTATGATAGTAAGCCATCTATACTATTTTAAATCCATATTTTATAATTATTTCTGTGCTCAGCTCCCCTTTAGACCCCTGCCCCTCACTCTGCATGGTCTCTTCCATGATGAAATCTCCAACCTATGACCAAGCCTTTACTGTAGGTGTGGGTGGAGTCAGAACACAGTGTCACCCACATCTGGATTTTCCATTTTATTCCTAGCAACTTTGAGCAAATAATATTCAACAAGGCGTGTGAATGTAATGAATATTAGAAGCTCAAGTATATTTATAGCTTGTAAAAGTCATGGATATAGTATGAGTGAAACTGTATGTGCAGGACACCATGACATGTGCCATGTCATAGATCACATTACTGCACCATTTGATACTTACTGCTTTTAACCCAGGCCAGTCAAAGAAGCAAAGGCCTCACAGTCACTCTCAGCCAGGGACATTCTGCATGGAGGCCGCCATGTTGCTTTTATGTCCTCATGCTCAGTTGATGAGCATCCCTTGCCTAGCATTATCTTCAATTTGAGCCTTTTTTTCCTCTTCAGGAAAGGCTTTTAATCAAGTTTAATTCTTTCTTTTAATCAAAATATTTTCCAAAGTTTTTTATTCTATTTTTGTTGTTGTTCTTCTCCTTTTTTAATGGCATTAATAGGTTTGACCTCTATGGCCAACAAAGCCATAGAAAGTAAGGGAAATTAAAAAAGCAAGCTGAAGCTTTAATACTGTATGCATTGCATGTACACTATTAACATGAATGTAACAACAGTCATTTAACAACAATCATTTTTTGATGCCTATGTATTTAAAGTTTTTTGTTCTGTCTTATGTACATGACTGCCATATTCATTCAGTATGGACTCCCACTTTTCAGTCATCCTCTCAGTTAGCTCAGGTACATTTTATTTCATTCTGTAAAGAAAAGAAGAAAAGAAGAAAAGAAAAAAAAAAGAAGAAAGTAGATTATGAAAAGTTCCAGTTATTAAGTCCTGCGATGGAGCTGTGACCTTGGGGTAGGCTCCAGCATCCCCGCAACTGGAATGAATGAATGAGTGAATGAATGAATGAATGAATGAATGAATGAATGAATGAATGAATGAATGAATGAATGAATGAATGAATGAATATAATCCATTTCTCCTGTTATTTGTAATGTGACTGGTTGGCTACTGATTTTAGTCTAACAGCTTAAATTTTGACTGATGGTTAAATTAAGTTTTTCTTGGAAAAGAAGTTTTTCTTGGAAAAGAAGTTTTCCCCGCTGCCCTGCAGCTGTATCTACAGCTTGTACATTCTTGTTGGTGGAAACCATCCTAGTTTCATTGTGGAATCTGGTGACTCGGCATAAGTCAGTAATCTGAGTGCCAAACTGCTGTTGTGTCAGACCGACACCATCCTCCTCCCCCTTCAAGACTTAGTTCTTATGTCATTTTGATTCTCTGCACTCCCGTGTCGTTTAATGATATAAATATGGAGCTACATCTTTCCTATGAAAGTTTCATCATCTGATAATGTTTATGCTCAGAAGCAGTTCACCTACCAGCAAGAAGCCCGACTCAAATGTACTGAGACCAGTACTGTGCTGGTGATCCTTGTCCTAGTTTCTACCACAACTTAACAGACACAGACACTTAAAACCAGTGAAGCAGGGAGCAAAGAATGTAATCACTTGTTTTAATATAAAGATGACTTTTTCTTAGTTATATGATCTTGCATTATTTATATATATATATATATATATATATATATATATATATATATAATAAAAACAGCACATTTCAGCTCTACTGGAAATTCAAGGTCAAGGTTATATTAGCTATAA
>JBAFSZ010000023.1:9025683-9040081 GCA_036919955.1 Melanotaenia pygmaea | reverse complement strand
CTTTCTTTCTTTCTTTCTTTCTTTCTTTCTTTCTTTCTTTCTTTCTTTCTTTCTTTCTTTCTTTCTTTCTTTTGTTTCTTTCTTGAAGCTTGGTAAAGCTCAAGTAGCAGGTTAGCATTCTTGATGATGCCTTAATGCTGTAGGAAAACAAAAAGTAGACACTCAGGTAGACATAAATTACTAAATGAAATACCAGTTTACATGCTAAATAGATAACTGTAAAATAAATATTGAATACTGGTGTAGAAACATACAATTAAGCCTAATAACTAATATGAGAAAACACTAGGAAGTGACGCTTCTTTTCCTCAAAGGGAGGAGGGATGGGAGGTAAAGTATAACAGAGAGATAATGATGCCAAAGGAGGAGCCAAGGGATGTGTTTACTGTCATGTAACATGAAACCCCTCCCCTGCGGGTTCTCCTTCTTACCTCTGCATTATCACGCAACCTCCCTCCTTCCCTCCCTCTTCCCTCTCCGGTGTCCTGTCAAACAGATGGGTCCATCCACATGGCTTTTCTGTTTCACTCGCTCCTTCTTTTGCCTCCTCTCTCTCTCCCTTCCTCCCACCCTTTCGCTCCATCACCCTAATGCGTTGTGGCAGCATCGGCTGCTGTGTTTGCTCCTAAATGGAAGCCTGAATAATCTGCAAGCGTGGACTCCTTCCACCTTCTTATTGACCCATCCCTCACGTTCCTTAATCGTCTGCTATCTTTTATGTGAATATTGCTTGTGTTGATGTTTTCTACCTGCCTTTTTAATTCTGTTAGCACCAGAAACAATACCTGTTTTGTCACCAGAAACTGGACTTGGACTACTGACTTGGTCCAGAGCAGAAAGCTGAGATTTTGAACTGTAGTAAGTTTAGTTTGATGTGATTTTTTTTTACTCGCAGCGTGGCGGAGAAGGGAGCCGAGGGCTGCAAGGATCTGTTGGAGGCCTTTGCCGCTTGTGTGAAAAGTGCTGCCGAGGGGACATCATGAGGAGTCACCCTCCAGCCTACGATGTAAGGATGTTACATAAGGGTCTGATTCATTCAACAACGATGAATCCTGGAGATTAAGCTACTAGAAATACAAATTCTGGGATGTATCACATGCAAACTGTCAATGGCTTCATCTGCAGCAGAAAATATACAACTACACATTATTAATAAAAAAAAGAAAGAAAAACTAATGTCCAGATTCCATTTGCTGCTTCAGCTTCTAAGTGCGTTTGTTTTGGCTCCGTGCCGGACCATCGTCGATTCTTAGGATGCTCCACCATTTACAAGACACGAGTTCATCCACTCCATGTACAAGCCTTTGTATTCACCACCCGTGGAGGATGCTCATTCAGCTCGTTTGTTTTATTTATAAGGAAAATCACCATATATGTTATATTTTAAAACAAATACATGTATGAGTATGAATAATAATAAACTTTGCCAGCTGTTGTACATGACTGACGGGAAACATGGCCCCCAACATGAGAGTTTTCAGGGCAAACAATAGACGGGATTATAAAACTCTTTAAAGAATGTTCTTCAACTCACAGTGTAGCACAATATGTTGGTTATTTCAAGTCAGCTGTCTCCATGATTTAGATAAAGTACAAACAAAAAAGAGAAGAATTATTAGTTTTTTTTTTTATGTATTTTATTATCTGATTGTAATTTATTTTATTCCTGCCTTTTTCTTTTGGTTGTTTATTTTCTTATTTTTACTGTAATTATTTTGTTTTAATAGAATTAGAAGTTACTGGAGTTAAATGCAGAAAGGCCAACAGTAAGCCATTACTAACGCTGAAACAGAAGAAAACCGAAGAGGCTGATTATGATGGGTCATGAATCTGGAGGAGGAATGAGGCCAAAACTTTGGTTTGATGCAGGTTCAATAAAACACATTACGTTTATTGTCTGAAGGAAACTAATTTCAGCAGTCACTGATGTCGTGGTGTTGAAGTCAGGTGACATTAGTCATTAACTTCATTATAAATTCACAAGTGGACAAGTGGTGATGTTGAGCTCATTTTTCAGGATGATGATGGCAGGCAACGAGAGCTCAACCTTATTTCAGGAAACACATTTCAGCTCAATGATAACACCAGCAAACAGTCTGGAAATGCATGGTTAAATATGGATAAATTATGGATAAAAACCTGGTTGATGAAAAAAAAAAAAGTAAACTTGCTTTAAAGCCTGAGGAATCACAATTAAAGTTATTACTTTTTTTTCATTTGAATTTATATATATATATATATATACAGTATATATATGATGTGATGAAGGTCACATTTAAACATCATTTCAGCCTCACAAAGCTACTTTGTCCAATCAAGGGTCGCAGGGAAGCTGGAACCAGCAATTACCATAACTTGGTCCATAAAAGGACAAATTAATCTGAATTTATTCCTACATTAATTTGTTTGTTTTGGTTTTTAAGTGTGCAGCTGAATGAACATCCTACAAAATAGGAGATTTCATTTTATTTATCTTTTTACTTATTTACTCTTTGCTTGCTTGCCAGAGGCTTTACATAGATAAGTAATACTGTAGGTTAGTACTTTAAAAAGCAAAAACAAAAGCTTTATCTTGTGTAATTGTCAGTATTAGCCTGCAGTGTAGCAGTGTTTATTTGTCAGCAGAAGCCAGTTAGCTCAATAGGCTTAGATTCTGAGTACAAGGCAGGTGGGGCAGGAGTTTGATCCCAGCTGGATGACAGGAGTTGTTTTTTTTTAGACATCTTTGAACCTCTCAGTAGGTTATCTGTTGTTGTCCAGAGCAAATTGGGCAGAAAGTTAAAACAAAAATGTCTTTTTCATAGTAGATTTCATATTTACAACATTTACATGTTTCTGCATCTGATTAATGATGATTAATCAAAAAGTTGCAGATAATGTATCACTTCTGTGTCAGTCTAATACTAGCTGTGATAATTAATCTGATCTATTGTTTCAGCTCTAATCCAGTTAATGTTTCTGCACACGTTCACACGGTTCTTCCTCTCTTCTCCATCAGGTCCACTGCACTGAGTCCTCCAAGTTCCCGGCATTCCCTTCTGCACAACAGCACTGGACTGAATGATGACAACAACGATGAGGATGATGTTTATAGTGTTGATCGGTCTGAGTTTGGGATCTGGTGGCAGTAACCACAGTTTCCTCCCCCTGTCCTCCCCCTCCTGTTTTAGGCTTAACTGGTGTCCCTCAGTCTTACCACTGTCCCCTTCTCCCTCTCCAGCTGATATAGAGTATGCTGACATTTCCAGAGAGCTGATGGGCTGTGATGTAACCTGTCGACTTGAAATGAATACTTATAAATGGAAATAAAGTATAAAATAATTGGTATAAAACTATTTGTGATGTCTGGCCTCTGGGGGAACTCTCAGTGGAATTCTGCGTTTGGATGTTTAGGGACGTGGATTTGTTTTAATGGTAAACAGATTAGAAAAAAACTAGCTTAACTTTATATTTCTCTTTGAAAGTCAAGACTCGGCTGTTCAGCCTAGTTATACACTCACCGTCCACTTTATTATGTCCAGCTGTTCATCTGCCCGTTAACACACATATCTAATCAGCCAATCACACTTAGTCGTAGAGACGTGGTGATGATAACTTGCTGAAGTTCAAACTGAGCATCAGAATGACAAAGAAAGAGGATTTAAGTAACCGTGAACGCGGCATGGTTGTTGGTGAGTATTTACTGGGATGTTCACACACAACCATCTCTAGGGTTTCCAGAGAATGGTCTGAAGAAGAGAAGATAGCCAGTGAGCAGCAGTTGTTGATGTCGGAGGCCAAAGAAAAATGGGCAGACTGGTTGGAGATGATAAAAATGCAACAGGAAGTCCAGCTGACACAGGAACCACACTCAAAAGCGTTGGGATATGGTCGTGTTTACCATTGTGTCACATCAATTTTATTACACACAGAAATAATTCAGGGCGTAAAACACAAGATTGATTACGATAAAATATGATATTGATTCATTGGATAATGATTTGACGTTTGCTAATTTCACAAATTCTGATTTGATTGAGTTCAAGATCGAGACAACATGCTGATTTAATCATTTGAAATATTTCAAACAGCAACTAAAATATTAACTTTTATTTTATTTTTGAGCCTAATCAGATATTTAAATGAAGAATATTCAGTTGTTGACGTCGCATTTCATGGGACTTTTAAGTCCTTGAATTGGGACAGACATCAGAAATTTGTGTCACTGTCATTTTTTTCCAGCTCTGATTGCACAACTTCAAAACTGATACGCACGCTAACATGTAGCATCCATGTTTACCTCTTTAAACACGACGTGCCTTATCATGTCTGGGCATGTGGATCCCTTCATGGCCGTGTTCACACTAAAGAGCGATGAAGGTCACATTTAAATGATCATGTGAATTACAGAAAAAGTTCAGATTTATGCAAAAAATCTGATTTGAGTATCAAGACCTGCAGAGTGAATGTAGTCTAAGAAAGAAAAGAAGAAAATAATGCTCCTTAAGAAGACGTTTCTGACGCAAAGCAGCTGAGCTGGAGCTGGTTTACTAGCAGGTAAATAGTAGCAGGAATAACTGGAAATGAGGAAAAAGTTTAGATATATAAATAGTTTCTATTGTGTGTTTGTTTAAATGCCAATTCTTATGTAAGCCAAGACTTGAGAGAATGATGTGCAGATGAGAAAAGGTTTGGTCACTGTTGATCTGTGTGTTATTTAAGTTCTGTTAGTTGTAAATTCTGCTTTCTTCTTCTGGTTGGCCTTTTTGCTACTATATCTATTCATACATTCATTTTACATCAATTTAGCCTCAGAATCAGCTGAGACAATGAAATAAATTAAAAATCTCTGGATGATGACTGGAATTTAAAGAGCTGAGCTTCCACATAAAAAACACAAATCAGTTGGACCAAAAATAGAAACAAAGAGTTTGGATTTTGAACAATCAATGGGATTTGGAGCCAGAACCATTTCTTCCTGTTTTGACCACCAACGTTTCCTCCAGCACAAAAAAAACTGGTGCCCCACTAGAACCACCTGTTTGCTGGGACAGAGCAAACTACTGCTCACATTGAGGCCTGAGGGCAGGATTGTGGAGATCAGCAAGACCAGCTGAACATTAAGACCACCAGGTCTAAAAATCCAGAACCAGAGAATTGTTAAATTCAAGAGAGAATCATAAAACCTGAGCTTCAGCATGGATGTAAGTGGAAGCCACAGAGGAAGCTTCTTTTTCTATTTAATGTTTAATTCCACCAGTCACGTCTGTGAACGCTGTCCTATGCTCCATTCAGAGCTGCATTCACATCAAAATTTGCTGCTGGATTGTTAAATTGTGCTTGTAGCTACTTTTATAAACATTGTTGGGTGTTTCAAAAAGTCACCTAAATCTTTTTGCAACAGCTTCCATAAATCCCCTTTGTATCACCATGCAGAAATACCACATAGTGTTTGGAAACACTGGATCGGGTTCCAGAGATCATTCACAGACTCTGTTGTTTATACCAGCATTTAAAATCTAGACTGGTGCTATTAGGACATCCATTTGCTAGGAAAACAAGAAAACACTGATGTAGTCCTTTACAGAAATTCAGGTTACATGGGAGGGAGAAAAGAAATTTTAGGTAACATGAAGATGTGGTTCTGTGATGGTTTCCTGGCTGTGGAATATCAAACCATTTCTTGGCTGGAACCAACTTAGAGTTGACTGTAGCACTACCCTGAACCATCCCGGGAATGGCTATGATTAAAAAAGGGTAAGAGTGTTGAGCCAGAACCCATCCTTGCTCAGAAAAAATAATTCTTTGGGAGATGCTCCTTTTACATCCAATCCTGGCACCCTCACCAATCGCTGATAAATCTACTAGTTGTAAAATCTTCTAAAAGGTTTTTATTTGAACTGTGTCTTTATTTTGATGGATTTCTTTGACTCTTTCCAAACTTTTTGTTTATTTTTCTGTAGTTCTTACTTTAATTTTTAGATTTGATCATATATTTTAATTACAAAAAATCTGTATAGTGAAAACTCTGAAAATATTTTTTTCCATGTCTAAATTCAAGTTGAAAATGAAAAATCATATATTTATATTTTCACTCCATTTTAGAAAGCTTTTTGAAAATTTGGCTGATTCTTATAGCCGACAAGTATAAAGATGTCAGAGAAAGAAACAAGTGAAATCTATTATCTTTCTTCCATCAATAAGAAAACAATAGTTATTGTTTGCCAGGAAAACAAGACAAACACTGAAATCTGTACTGATTTATAGAAATGCTGACTATGCTGAAAGGAGAAGAAACATTTTAAGATGAGTAAAGATGTGATTCTGTGAGGTTCTCTGGCAGTGAAATGACAAACCAGTTCTTAGCTGAAACTAACTGGTACTAGTACTACCGTGAACCAGGACTGGAACTGTTTTGGATAAAGTTGATAAACTAGAACCCACTATTGCTAAAAAAAATTATAATCTTTGATAGATTTTTTATCCAGCCTTGGCACCCCAACCAGCCACTGATTAATTTGATGATAGTAGAACCTTGGAGAAGCGTTTTGTTAGTGTCTTCTGTATTTTTGATCCTCCGCAAAGTTCGTGTCAGGTTTCAGCCTCAGCCACTCGAAGACATTCGCAGTTTTTCCTGCTTCACCTCATCGCTATGTTGGCTTAGAGCTTTCCTTTCAACCTCTCCAGCTGGTTTGACTTCTGGTACACTGACTAGGTTGGGTAATGAAGCCTCGATCAGTCTAGTTTGAGCCTTTCCAATTTTCTTTTCCATTCAGCTGAATTTAGTCATCAAAAGATCAAAGATGATCCTCGAAGGAAGCTAAACTTCAAATGTCACAATAAGGTCTGAACTGTTGTGTTTACAGATGAAGAAAGGTGTTGACTGTGTTGACAGGTTCTCATCTGAACTGAATGAGAGCCAGCGGTCATATGTTAAGAGATCTACATGGAAGCCAAACTCGCCATGAGCACCATCAGCTGTCTTGCTATCCTAATCTATCCACAGGGGGTAAATTCGGACTCCCAGATTAGTCTGTCCTTCTTTTTTACCCAGAGCCTCGCTGCTGGAGGTGTAGCTCTAAAGGGAGGATGTGCATGTTTGCTGTGCTTCAAGCTTGTATAGATTTTATAGTAACATCCAGAGATCTGAAGCTTCTCCAGAGATATACAGTTATAGTTATTTTTTTAAAATTTATTTTATGACAAGAAAAGCTGATTAAAACATTGCTGAATGCTACATAACCCCTTTGGTTTCTTTTTATTCTTAACTGGTCAAGTGTTTCCAGATGAAGTAGAATAATACCTCCTGGGTGCATAGAGAAAAAAAGGTTATTTGACAAAATTACATAGCCAACACTAGGGGGCGCCAAAGTCACCCCAGTTCCTTAGATTTTTTTCTTTTTCGTTTATATTAACAGTGTAAAAACCTGCACTAATCTGATTATAGCCATGAATAAATCCTACAATAACTCCACCGACTGACTGTAACTCTGTGTGCAACACAGTAAAAGGCTGCTGTCAGTGGTCAATCTGCACAACCACTCGCTGTTTTCATGTAACAGGTGCAGTCTCGCATTGTACAAGCAGTGCTTGACATTAGATATACCACGTCTGACCAACTCCTGCTGAATGCCTCAGGAAGAATCCCCCAAGGGGGGTGGACGTTGGGTGTTTCCATGTAACTCTGCAGAGAGGAGCCTAAAGAGCAAAGAGTCTGTATGTGAACAGCTATACAGTATACATAAAACTGCTACCAATAAAACATCCCATTACATGAACATGGATTAATTTCTAAACTATTTAATAACCAAATGAAAACATTTGAACATTTTCATCATAATGTACTTTTTTTTATCTACTTCTAAACTTTTAAATCTATATCGCATGTAGCTGCTGCTGTATTGTGACCTTTAATTTTTTTTACTGGCTGAAATATGAAGCCAAGTGCATAAATAGAACCAGAACTATTCACTTTCCACTACTTACATCCACACGTTTGGCTCTGAAAGGTCTGACTCCAGCTAAGTGTGGGGTTGGTTCAACAAATTCTGTATCAGATGTTGTGATACTGTAAACAGTTTAAAACTACATTGAACTCAAGAAGTCTATTAATTTTGGGCCTAGCATCCATAAAAAAAGTATTTCCAGGGTGATGTTCAACATGATGTAAAAAGTAGTTCTAGGGTGATGTTCAACATGATGTAAAAAGTAGTTCCAGGGTGATGTTCAACATGGTGTAAAAAGTAGTTCCAGGGTGATGTTCAACATGGTGTAAAAAGTAGTTCCAGGGTGATGTTCAACATGATGTAAAAAGTAGTTCCAGGGTGATGTTCAGCATGGTATAAAAAGTAGTTCCAGGGTGATGTTGAGCATGGTGTAAAAACTAGTTCCAGGGTGATGTTCAGCATGATGTAAAAAGTAGTTCCAGGGTGATGTTCAACATGATGTAAAAAGTAGTTCCAGGGTGATGTTCAGCATGATGTAAAAAGTAGTTCCAGGATGATGTTCAGCATGATGTAAAAAGTAGTTCCAGGGTGATGTTCAGCATGATGTAAAAAGTAGTTCCAGGGTGATGTTCAGCACGGTGTGGCATCCCCTCTTCTTCTAACATCTGTCTGGAAATGCGTTGATGTATTTAGTAAATTCTGTAAAGCAAACTTGGTGTATTAATTGGCATTCTGTATCAAAAGATGCACATAAAATTAAACAAAATAATTTGTATAATCAGATAATATAGCAAACAGCAGACTTAATTTAGTTCTACTGTTGGTGTCCATACATTGTTTCTTAGCAAGAGCACACACAGACTATCAGACTATAACTGTACAGTAGCATAACAGCACCCCCCTGTGGTTGGACAATGCAGTTACATCACCAATTCTTTCTGGAAAACACTTTTTTCCCATCACATTGTTGTTAAAAATCCTGATCTCTCTGTGTTATTCTGTATTTCTGATTAGTTCCGTAAAGCTCTGAACTTTGGACGTGCGGAGATGGAGGTTGTGGATGTGCATGTGACACAATCACTATCACAGCTTTAAATATAAACCTTCATTTGTGGATTTACATACTTCCACATGGCAGTGTTAGATAATCTGAGCTACATCAACCTGAATATATACAGAGATTAAGATTAAAGAGGATTTAGATTTGGGAAACAACATCATGCAGCTACCGCAAAGTGAACCTTGATCACACACAGTGATGCAGCACTCAGAGGTTTTATGAGAGCACACTCGGGTCCGCCTCAGGTGGCTGTTCATCAAGTCAGTTAACCACATCAATATAACATGTTTAATCCCTTTGACATCAGAGCTATTCTTAACACCGGCCAGAAATCAGATGAAAGAGAGAAGAGAAACATGAATAAATTTAACTTTTCCTTTGAGAATGATGTGTAGAAACACAAAGATTTATTTCCAGAAAAGTTTGAATGTTTTTATACAAAAAAACTTAATTCAATTTAGAAACATAAAAAGTCCCAACAATCAGTAACACATTTTAACAATGAAATTGGTAAAACATGTTGTGTGAAAGGCAAGGAAATACAGAAACGTGGTTGATAACGGCATTTTGGTAAATTTCTTAACCAGCAGATTAAATGTTGACTGGTGAGGGTGTCAGCATTGGGTATAAAAGGAGGCTCCACTCAAGGTTGTGTCTTTATGAGCAAGAATGGGTCATAGATCACCAGTTTGTGCTAAACTCTGTCAGAAAATCTGTTCAGAATTATATTTCTCAATTTAAGACTCCAGAACTTTGTTCTTTCAACATCTACAGAGTAAAAAATCATGAACAGATTTGGAGAATCTTGGAATATATCAGTGTGTAGAGGCAGAAACTACTGTTGAATTTGTGTAATTTCCAATCCCTCAGGAAACAACAGTATGAAATATCATCATTTTAACACATCCAGGTGAGCTGAGGAGTACCTCAGAGAACTAATTTCACCCAACACAGCATCCATATTCCTGCTGATTTGGGGGAAATTACTGACATTTGGCTCAACGTGGCACAGATGAGAAAGACTACCTGTTAACAGAGAAAAGTGCAAAAACCAGCATCTGTAATGTACGGAGGAGCATCCATGTCCATGGCATGACTTCATATGTGTGAAGATTGATGCAGAGGCTTTTAATGGACTTTTGGAGACATAATGATACCATCAAGATAAACTGCTTTCTTCGCAGGTGTTAATTCAACCAGATAATAGCAGATCCCATTCTGCACAACTTCCAACAGTGTGGTTTTCTTCTTTTTCTGGCCATCCTATGTTGTCCTTTGTTTTTGTTTTTTTCTAATCAAGACCAATGCTTAAATTTAATGCTTATTTTAACAATAATGGCGAACTAAGTTGTGTATGTGCAGCTGAAAAATCATTCTGCTTTATAATTTTGACATTAAGTCTCTCAAAGACACGTCATTTCTTCAAATTTCTTATTAAAAAAGCAAAGATAACACAATGTGACCAACAGAAAATTGTATTTCTGCAGCGACAAGCTGATTTGGTGTTTAAACTTAGCATTTCTAATTATAGTGGGCAGTGTGTCCTAAAAGATTGTGAGAAATTGGACATGTGGACAACTAAAGAAGCTTCACATCTAAAAGCAGTGCTCATAACATCATCAGTGACACTTCACATCCCGGTTTCCAGCTGTTTGACCTGTTGCCCCCTGGCAGGCGATACAGGTGCATTAAAGCAAAGACGAACAGACTGAAAAACAATTTCCAAGAGGCGTCTCCACCCTGAACTTTCGTACGCAATGAGCCCAGCCAACGACACAACTATCCCACCCTGTGCTACGTATCTCATCATCTGCTCCACAATCATGCCAAACTCGCACTGTCCTGCATTGTTCCAGGTTTTTCAGCTTGTGTTTACTTTTTTTATACTTTTTTAGTTTTCCATTTTATTAGTTTTAACTACATGTTTTTGCACTGGAAAGGAGAAGCATGTACATTCTGTTTAATGACAATAAATGGCATTCTATTCTATTCTATTCTATTCTACTCTATTCTATTCTATTCTATTCTATTCAACAAATGATCAAGATGTGAAAGTGTTGTCCTTACAGGACTGAACCAGGACCTGCAAAATGCATCTGAACCTTCAGGTGATCCATCTACTGTTGTCTAAAGCCTCATCTAAAAAGGTTTCCATGGCAACGTGGCTGCCAAGAACTTAAGGAAAGGAAAGGAAAGGAAAGGAAAGGAAAGGAAAGGAAAGGAAAGGAAAGGAAAGGAAAGGAAAGGAAACCGGGAGAAAAGGCTGAGGTATGTCACATGACACAAGAACTGGACTGAAGTTCAGACAAGCCACCCTTCCATCAGGTCTGATGGAAGGGTGGCTTGTCTCCAGAATCTGGACTTCCTTAGTATTGAAGCAGTGTGGGATCATCTGGACAGAGAACAGAACAAAAAGCAGAAAACATCCAGAGAAAAGAAAATTAGTCTAACAGGGTTTGGAGGCACTCTGTATTTCCATTATGTGAGCAAATAAATTGATACAACATTTTGTAAATTATTATTTTAAGAAAAAATTACTAACTAAACTAATTGAACAATAATGGTAATCTATATATTTATTGATATGTTTTATTCAGTCATGTCATTTAAATATTGAAGCAGAAAAAAAATTAGATACACATCAATACACTTGGAGAAATGAAGACAGAAAGAACATGCAGATTGGAAACAATAGGAAAGTAAATATGACAAAAAAATGTTTGATGTAATTTTAATTTAGAAATAAATATTTTGGGGGTTAAAAAATGTAAAAAGAAAATATGGATAAATACAGGAATAAAAAGAAATAAAGAATGAAAAAAAGCACTTACTGAATAAATAAATAAATACAACTTCAAACTAAATGACAAATAAATAAATAGTGGTATTTAAAGTTAAATTATATTCATTTATTTCAAATTGTATTATATGATTTATAAAAAATAGTGTTTTTTATCATTGTTGTATGTATTGGCTAATAGTTTATTGAACAATTATCTGTGTGTGTGTGTGTTTGTGTGTGTGTGAAGGCCATTTCAGTCCTCCATACTTAACTGTCCACTTGTATTTGTGTCGCTCCATTAAACATCCAGGGTGCCCCTGGTAAACAGAGCTTTACATTTAAAATGTTTGTTATTGTTTGGTCTGAATAATCAAATCTCCATTAATAAAGAAAGAAAGAAAATAGGGTGGGGGCCGAGAGGGCGAGAAGGGTGGGGCGGGAGCAGCGGAACCCGGATGCTGATGCTGACTGATGGAGACCAGGAAGCAGGAGAGAATAAGGAGGAGGAGTGTGAAGGAAACTGGGATAGCAGACTACTGGAGGAGGACATCCCGTCACTGAGAACCTCTCCTGCGCAAGTTCTGACCGCTGGATGATCACTGAACCAGAAGAAGGTTCTGATTAAGTCTTTGTTTTATTTTGGGTTTGTTTTTAGCTACGTGCACCCAGGTGGCGGCGGCCTCGCGCTGACGGATGAGATGCTGTGATATCATGAGCACAGCCGGCCGAAGGAGAGGGAGGGAGGTAGAGGGAGCTCGGAGAGAGAGGAGGCGGGGAGTCGGCTTCCACCAGGCCAGCTGAAGATGCTTGTTGTTTCTAGAAACAAGATTAACCGTCGGGCTGAGCACTAAACGCGGATCCTCCTCCGGCGCAAAGAGCGCGCCCCTCTCCGCTGCGGCTGTCCCGACCGGACCGGTGGGCGCAAGCTCTTTGCTTCTTCTTCTTCTTCTTCTGTTTTTTCATGCTCTCCCTCCTCTTCGTCTGTTTCCTGATGCAGGGCCGGGGAGGGGGTGAGCCAAAGTGTGCACCGGATATTGGAAAACCCATTCTTCTTGCTGATGCCGTTGTGATAATAGATTATAATCTGGACAACGCTGCATCCGCACAGACAGGCAGATCCTGACCAAACGAGGCCTGGGCTTGACAACAGAGGAGAATGAGGGTGGAAGGGATTATGAGGACATTTTTGGATGGCAGCAGTTGCGCGGACGGGGGTCCCTGATATCGATCTGAGAATGGATTCAATCAGGGCTTTCTGAGGATATTTGAGACTCTGCTCATACAAAAATCAATCAGCGGCAAATGTAGCCTTCCTGTCCAGGTTTGAATGATATTTTTTCTTTACTGCTCCACTTTGGCCAGCCATAAGCTATAGGATCAATCAGCTTTAAACTAGTGTTATTTATAGCCTGGGGTGGGTTTCGTGTGACTGTTTGCACTGTTGTGGACGTTTCCCATCACTGGGTACCAGTCAGACCTCTCCTCATCATCATCTTCTCTGATCTTTTCTACCTTCCCTTTTAATGCTGCTGCTTTTTGAGCTGTGGTTAACAGAGACTGGCGAAGACTTTATTACAGGACATCCACAGGGGAATCTGGACCGGTTCGCGCTCCCTGCGCGGACCTGACCGCGCCACAAGTGCAAGGGAGTAGCCTGCAGGGCCCGGCTTCAGATCACGACCAGTCCTCCACCGCACAGCCGCCTGGGATGTGCGTTAGGGTTTACGCGCGGAGCAGGACCGAGCGCTATCTCGATTTGCCTTATATCAGGGAGTAGATTTTTTATTTTTTATTTATTTATTTTTTACCTCGGGAAGAATGAGCAGCAAGGAGTTGACGGTGGGCCAGTCCAACCAGTATGTGGGGCCTTACCGGCTGGAGAAGACCCTCGGGAAGGGACAAACAGGTAGGATCTCCCTCAGCTGTTACAATAAGGGAAACAGAGCGTGTGTATGGTACATCAGCGGAGTTCAATCTGTTACACCCTGTAGCAAAATTACTCTGTAATATTCGGAGTTCGTGGCATAATCCATGTTTTATTCTCTAAGTCCTCATGGTTTTAATCCCCCATAGCCTTGTTACAAGGAGATAGATTTTTTAATATTTGTGGAGGGAGATGACTTAACATCAGACCCTCAAAATAGTCTTTTCTGAGCAGTTTGTGACAATGTCAGTAAAACCTTTAAAATATTTATAGGCATTTCCTTCCTGTTTTAATGCTGCATCATGATTTGGGATTTTCAAAGACTCTTCCTCCCTCTGTCTCTCTCTCAGGACTGGTGAAGTTGGGCGTCCACTGTATAACCGGCCAGAAGATGGCCATAAAGATTGTGAACAGGGAGAAACTCTCAGAATCAGTTTTAATGAAGGTATAGTACTTTATTTCCATTCTGCTAAAAAACAAAAAACAAACAAACAAAAAAAACATGTAAACCTGTCCATAAAACTAAACTGACCATCACTGCCATGGCTTAGGGTTTCTGCTTTGAGTGTAGAGAATGGTAAATGGTCTGTACTTATATAGCGCTTTTATCCAAAGCGCTTTACATATATCTCACATTCACCCATTCACACACACATTCACACACTGATGGCGGAAGCTGCCATGCAGGGCGCTAACCACGACCCATC
>JBAFSZ010000023.1:8999580-9018326 GCA_036919955.1 Melanotaenia pygmaea | reverse complement strand
CAAATCCCTTGGAAGGGGGGTAAAGGGGAGGTTTCCGTTTTTGTGAGGGGTTGGGAAAAGGAAGAAAACGGTTAAGCCCCTTTTTTCAACCCCCCCCCCCCCCAAAAAAAAAAAAAAAAAAAATAAAGAAAAGCAATATTAACCAAGCAAATAGGTACAAGCCTCGTACTGGATAATTACTGCAGAGAGATTGTCTTTCAGCTGCAATTTATTTAACCCCAACTGATGAATGGGTAGCTTCTCATTTCTTAAACAACTATGTGAAAGCATTTTTGGTATTTGGCTAACATCATGTTTCAAACTTGTTTTAACACGTACAGTTGCATGCATGTGTCTCTAGAATAAATGTTGGCTGTAATAGGAATAGTAATAGTTAATATATAGCAGCCAAGTTGGCTAAAATAATACAGCTGCAGTAAGTGCGTGTCATCCAAATGGCATGTATTGCATTCACTTGGAAAAAAAATTCCCAGAAAAAAAAGTTTAGTTTTTAAAATTTAGTTTATTTTTCAGTGAAAAGTAATTTCCTTCTTCTGAATAAACATTATTTCAAGTTCAGCAATCATGCTTTCATCAGCAGGAAATAAAGAATGAGCCAAATAAATGTCATTTAGGAGCTTTTTTATTTATCCTTTTACAGTAGATCTACAACTAAACAGTGTAGTAAGAACTGACCGTTGCTCACATTTCTGCAGCACCAGAGGTTGAAAACCACACCTGCAGTCTCCGGACCTCGTTTTCAGCACATTTCAGGCATCATTCATAACTTTTGTTGTATCATTTCAAGTTTTTAAGGCTTATTTGTATGACACATTTCATGTACAAGACAACTCAAACTGTTTCACTTAAAACATTAAAAGCAAGGTGCAAAAGAAACATTAAAAAGTACATTAAAATAGAAGAACTAAAATGAAGTAAAAAGAACAAAAGAAATAGAAACAAAATAAGCTAAAATAGAAACAATACATGCAGAGTATATGATACAAACAAACAAATATGATACATATAGACATACAGGATAAACATCATCATCACTGTCAATGTTCATACAGTATGTGAGAAAATATATAACAAAACTCTGGGCAGCAGCAACTTAAAAGTTTTCAGATGTGATTTAAAAAAAACCAAGGTTTGGATCAGACTTCAGCTTTTCTGGTAGTTTGTTCCAGACATTAGGAGTGACTCATATGTTGTCAGCAAAGCGGATATAATCTGGACCAGAACCATTCAGAGCCTCGTACACCAGCATTTTATAACTTTAATCTAGCAATATGGTCAGAATTAGGACATAAATTCAGCACAGGGTTGACGTTTTCTCTCAGAACAAAGTGTGAAATCTTTCTTAGGCTAGCTTTTTCACATCGTGTTGGCGTAGACAGCCGGCTCTGTCTCGGGCGTAATTGTTCACATTCCTGCTTGTACTACTTTTGTTACTGGAGGATTCCACTAGGGGGCGCATAAGAGACCTCAGACCAGATAGAGTTGCAGAATTTTGGGGGTGTAAATAAAATAATAGTGTTTGGTAAGTAAGGCCTCTAAAACATCCATTCTCTGAATTATGCTCAAAACTTTCTCATTTTCACCGCTATCGACCCTGTGATCTTTCATCTAGTCAAACTGGCCCCTACAGGTTACTTAAATATTGCAGCTTTTAAACGTGTAGGCATAATTACTGAAGATGTGCACAAAACACCAGAAATAGCCATGATAAATATGCATTATGCGTAATTAAAAGCAATCATATTTTCAGCCCTTCTCTTCATTTGTACCTACTGCTATAAAGGAGCTTTTGTGAAAAATAAGGGTTCCTAAAGGAGCAGTGTTCAGTTCTGCAGGTACCTCCTGTTCATCATGGTGGATGTCCCTGCTCAAAAATATCTCATTCAGGAAAATTATTTTTTTAAATACTTCTTGTTAATTCTGAAAAACTGAATGCAGTATGGTCCTGTGCAATAACAACAACCATTACTAGCACTAAAAATCTCTAATTCTTGTTCCAGTTCAAAACAGAACTGTGGGTCATTTTTAGAGCAGTTTGATGAACAATTACAAGCCATCAAAGTATGTCCTTTCCTTCATGGTCCTAAGAGATCAAAAACAACAAGGCTCTTTGCTAACATGTTAATTTATCATCATTTATGTTCTCTACAGGGACAACAGATCAAAGCTAAATCATGTAGACCTTGTTATTAATATTTCCTCTGAAATCGTAGTTCAGTTAACACAATATTGGGACAAAAATGACACGAACTACCTACAGTGGTGAAGATGAAGACTTTGCACAGCCCGTGCCATGATTCTGTTCCCAGCTGAGGATTATTTGTGCAGCATCATTTTTCCTGTTTTTGGTCCTGAACATCACGCTGGGGAAACGTCTCTTTGAATCCAGATGCGATATGAAGCTCTGTCACTGAAACTGTCACTTTAATTAGTTTTTATTTCAGAAGCTAAACATACATCAATTAATGTTAAACTACCATCTGTGAATAAATTAGTATCTTTGTCTGTCATACAAATGAAGTTATTTCCACTTTTTAAAGTAGATTTTAAAAGTGAAACAGCTTTGAATCATACCCTTCCTTACTAATATTAAAGTGTGTGTCATCAATTAAAAAGCCCATGTTTGTCCAGTCACAGAGACCTAAAGCCAGAGAATCTTCTCCTGGATGAGAAGAATAACATAAGGGTAGCAGACTTTGGCATGGCCTCGCTACAAGTCGGGGACAGTCTGCTGGAAACCAGCTGTGGGTGAGTTCTGGGTTTAGTCAGTTATTTAAGATTGAATTATCCTCATATTTATCTTTATCTACATCTTTATAGCAGTGGAGTTCCATACATGTTGTACATGCTGTGTTAGCATTTTAAAAAAAGGAAAGATTGTTAGCTGTTAGCAGAGCATTGTTAGCATCCGGGCAAAGTTTTGTTGTTGTTTTACAGAAGTACTGGAAGTTTTCATTTAAACCTTAAGTTTTTATCTGCCTCTCAGGAGGAACATTTAGAAGATAAAATTAGGAAGGGATTGTGGCTTTCAGCTGGATTCACCTGATTTGAATTGTCTGTGGATTAGCAAGCAGTTCAGTCTGATTTTGTGCTCTCAGGTTGTTTTCGATGTATCATATCTCTCTTTCTCGTCCCTTCTTCACAGATCTCCCCATTATGCTTGCCCAGAGGTCATAAGGGTGAGTTACTTCACTCGGTGTGTATTTATGGATGTGTGTCAGCATGGCTAATGCTGCACTGCTGTACATTTGTGTTTCAGGGAGAGAAATATGATGGTCGCAGGGCTGATGTTTGGAGTTGTGGAGTCATCCTTTTTGCTCTTCTTGTGGTAAGAACCTAAAGTTTTCATTTTTATTTGTCTTTCACTGGTCATTTTTATCATTTTTCTTTTTTTTACTTGGACAATTGTGCACTTTTCCACTGACTGTTAGTCATGACAGTACATCCAGATGTCTATGTCTTGCTGATATTTTGTCAAAAATGCTGCATATATTGATCTGTAGGAGTAAAAAAGAATATCACAACTGTTTCTGTGGGATATACGGTACATTTATGTGTCTAATGTAATAATTATCCGCCTGTTACCAAACTAAAATTTGACACAATAATTTGAACTTGTGGTGCACTGGAGAAGTCAGCAGATGACAAACTCCTCAGAAAGTTAGACATATCCATCAATTATGATAACAGGCAAAGCACTAAGGGAAATATTCTTTTCCATGATGGAGATGGATCAGACAAAGAACATTTACAAACAAAAACAAGAAAAAAACACTACAAAGTCCATTTACTACCTCCATGTTTACCACTAGAACTACATGCTTCAGACATCTGGCAGATAAAATCACCTGAATCGTGTCATCTCTTTGTTTTTTCTCCCCTTTCTGTCCCGACAGGGTGCCTTGCCCTTTGACCATGACAATCTGAGGCAGCTTCTGGAGAAGGTGAAAAGTGGAGTTTTCCACATGCCCCACTTTATACCTCCTGACTGCCAAGCTTTGCTTAAAGGAATGATAGAAGTCAATCCTGACAAGAGACTCACGGTAAGAAAGGAAAGATTGTGTGAGGATGAGAAGAAAATAAGTAAGTTAGTACAAAATTTAACCTTTTGTTTGCTATGAATGACTGGCCTGCCATAGACAAGAAGCAATACTGTATATAGCTACAGTACAGTTTGAAATGGAGAATAAATACAGAAAAAGTAGTTGTTAATGAGTGAAACATAATTTAAAAGCAAAAATCAATGAGCTCTTTTTGGATGCCTGTTTCTTGTCCATCACAGTGATGATAAAACATGTGTATCTTACAGAAATGTTAGGACATTGTCAAGCACGATTGTAGAAACCTTCTAAAATGATCAATATCCAACTGTGTCTAAAGTAAAAGAAGAAAAGGAGCAGTGGCGTAGCATGTCAGCAGGATAAAACATATTTAAGAAAGCCTACATTTGCAGATGTAGTTGTGATGGTGTGAATTTGACAACTAACATGAATTGTCATAATTTGTCCAAAGCTTCAAAAGCAAATTATGAAAAACACATAGAAGTGCAAGTAATTTTATTTTCCCCAAAGGGAAACTTTGTGTACTGACAGGTCCTCAAGACATTACAGCATCA
Source organism: Melanotaenia pygmaea (assembly GCA_036919955.1). NCBI lineage: Eukaryota > Metazoa > Chordata > Actinopteri > Atheriniformes > Melanotaeniidae > Melanotaenia > Melanotaenia pygmaea. The sequence goes on along the minus strand of JBAFSZ010000023.1, from coordinate 9,013,711 downwards.
ACAATGAATCCACTCACATGCACCACACATGACAGTGCAATAAAATCACCAACAGAATCCAATGAGGAAATAAAAACCACTAAAATTAATAATAAAAATAAAACCTACCCAAAATGATCTGCAGACTAATTATAAAAACTACAAATAAAACCACTAAAAGAACACTATACAAAATATGATCACTCAATAAAATCACCCAAGTTTTTTGAGCCATAACCCCCATGATTACATAAATTAGTGTTTGTGATCCTAACCCTTCATAAATGAGGAGGATAAAGTAGTTTTTGGTGTATTATGTTAAGAACTGTGACAAAACTCCAGTATGCCGAAAGTCTGCTTTTTTCATTGAGATGGGACTAAATTTGGATATTTCAAGTAGCATCCAAAATAATGCTACATTTTTAGCATTGGACACTTAATTGATAAAAATTCTAAACGTAAGGCCTGAATTATCATAAGACACTTGATAAATAAGGAGGATAACATGATTTTTGGTGGATGTAATTCAATGCTGTGACAATACACCAACATTCCCAAAATCAACTTCTCTCACTGCAATAATGCCAAATTTGGATTTTCTCTATGGCATGAATAATAGCTTAATGCGTTAATTTCACATATGAATTTCTTTGCATTAACCTGTTACTTTTGACAGCTTTAATAATAATAAAAAAAATATTTGATAAATGCAGGTTTTTTTTTTTTATTTTTATTTTTTTCTTAAAATGATCTGGCAACCCCTGAAATTATCTTGGGATCCCCATGGGGGCTGGGACCCCCTGTTTGGGAAAGGCTGATGTAGAGGGTTTTCAGAGCTGTCCATTATATTGAACAGCATAGTAACATAACATTCATCCTTCTGCAATCAGCTGTAGAGTCTCCAGCACAGAGTCAGCCTTCTTCATGAGTTTGCTCAGTTTGAAAGTTTAAAAGGTTGGAGGAAGAGGAAAGAGAAAACTCAGCCTCAGGCTTGGCTTTAAGATGGGACAGAAATGAAACCTGACACGAGACTGTTCAGAGGGAGGAAGAAGGCGAGACAAAAAGAAGAAAGAACATAGAAATGGGATGGGCCTAAGGTACTGCTGAAAGGCAGAAGCAGAGTCTCTGATGACAAGACTGCCCCCAGGTAAAGAGGAAACAAGGATCTGTCCTCCTTTTCACCTTAGAACAAACTTCCATCTTGATACTTTTAATCTGAACATCTCTATTTAGCCCTTTAACAAACATATTAAAAAATAAATAACAAAGATAATATTTGTATATTTACTTTTTTTTCACAGTTTTTTATGTAAAAGTTATTGTGGTAAAATATTGTGTTATGTTTTTCCACCAGGGGGCAGAAGACAAATATCAGATTGTGTCCAACAGGGTTTTGAGCCAAGTTTTACCATAAAGTGATGCAAATGGTCTCAGAAACTGTATGATTTAAATATGATAGGAATAATTGTATCAGTTCAGAGAGTAATGGGGAAAGCATGAAGAATGAGAGGGGAGTGAACAAATGGATGACTAAGTGAGTTGGGTGACATGAGGAATAAAGTAATTATGTAAGGTGGAAATTAATTTTTGCTTAAAAGACAAAGACATTTGTGATGATATGTTTCAGATGGGCCTGTAAAATAAAGGCAGAGAGAGAGAAGTCTTGTTAGTCATCCAGCCACAACAGCACAGATTTAATCAAAGCTGTGAGTTTGTCTGATGAGCTGTTGATTAATGGAGCCTGAAACCAGGTCAGACAGTCTCTTTCTCTCTCTCTCTCTCTCTCTCTCTCTCTCTCTCTCTCTCTCTCTCTCTCTCTCTCTCTCTCTCTCTCTCTCTTTCTCTCTCGGCCTGCCTGTTTGCTGCTTGCCTTCACAGAAACAAGCCACTGCATAAAGTGACATATTTTATAACAGTATATTACTAGCCCTGTAAACCCACATATTATCTACATTCTGTTATACAACAGAAAATTGGTTGTAAGCTAACAAATGAAAAGCTCTCTTTTCATGCAGCAGCTTGCTAATTCCTTTACCAGATGTACAAATATAGTGTTAGCCGGCCCACTTTTTTCATGCTTGCAGAACTGCAGCTGCTCCATTACTCCAATCCCAAGAGATAGTGTGCTGTAATGATGCAATGGTTTCCCCTGGATGCAGTCTAATGCAGGATGCATAATGTATGAGGGGATGTAGGACAGCAGCAGGGAAAACTTTTCCTGGAGGTCATGAAAACAAGCCTACAGTTACCTGTTTTGAGGGACAAGCTAGCAAGCTAAAATGCACAAAAAATCATTGGGTCACTTAGGAAGCCTGTTTATTTCCCTTTTTAAACGGAGCCACATTTGTGAAGAAAATTAATTTGTGGGATGAGCAGCAGAGTTGAGTATGTGGGTTCTACCCATTAAAAACTTACTATATCTTCTCGACTTCTCTGCATTCTCCTTTTGACTCACTTTAAACTTCTGTTATCTCATGTTTTTCATGGGTGAAACCCACATACTCAACTTTTCTGCTCATCCTACAAAAACAATTTCCTCATAAATGTGTCTCCATTTAAAAGGTAAATAAATGATACCAGTGCTATAAAAGTTTTGTGCCCACTAAGAAATAATCCACCAAACAAATATTTTCTTACTTTTGTTTTTTTACTAAGTTTATTTAGTTTTTTTTAGGTGTTTGGTCTTAAATGTACATAGTGAAGTGTATGACAAAATCTGGCTAATTCTTGAAACATATCTAACCCTTTTGCACCTGCATTTATTTACAATTTTGTAAAAACAAAATGAATAAGAAAAAAAAATAAAGATGAAGAAAAACTGGAATAACATAAACTGCACTTAAATATTGAATAGATTAATAATCTAAAAGATGAATCCATAAATAATAGCAAATTTATAAAAATACATTTATTAAATCAGTAAATATAAAGAAATATAAATAAAAGCTAACAAAAAACAAAACAAAAGGAGTTTGTCACAAATTTGCATCAAGGGGTTAATCGTTCCCAAACATATGTATGGATAACAGGAATTAAATTTAGCATTGCAAGGATAATGTGGCACTAACTTTGAACTTTGAGTCCTCTAAAAATAAAATATCTATTTAGGTCAGTGTCCTTTAAACAGAAAGTAGTGCTCAGATATCTTACCATGCATGATAGTAGGGTTAGTTTAGAAAGCATATACTGAGCAGTGTTGTAATCCAGTCTACTGTCTTTAATTACAGCTAGAAGCAATACAGAAGCACCAGTGGTACCAGTAAGTACATCTACCTTTTGGTTTCCTTTTCTTTTTCCCTTTCTCCCCCCACAGGCCCCCATTCGTAACCAATTTTTTATATTTCATTGAAGATTCCTATCAGCTTCAAAGCTACAATACATTTCCTAATTCCCTCTAAAACATCTTAGAATAAACTGAGTTATGGATATATGATGCTTAATCCAGTATATTGATAATTAATAACTGTGACAGATACTGCTAGGAAAATTCCAGCCTGATACAGATGCACCCATGATTAAAATAATAACCTGAATATAGAAAAGTAATTTAAACAACCACACTATTGCAAATGAAAATCAGTACAGTGCTTTACCTGTCCTTTGACTTGCTATAAACCATGTGAGGTTTCTAACAACCTAATGCTTTTTTCCTGACAGGGGTGGTCGTAACGAGCCTTGCCCAGAGCAACCTCCGCCTCGCTGTGTCTATGTGAAGAGGATCCTGTCCTTAACAGAGCTAGACCCTGATGTCCTGGAAAGCATGTACTCTTTAGGGTGCTTCAGAGACAGGGTGAAACTCACACAGGACCTAACAAGTGAGGAGTGAGTAAATGCAAACCCCATCCAACATTCCCACCTTGACGTAGCACTCCATCTGTGAGAGCTAAACATGATGACATAGATGTCTACAAAAACTTATGTTGCGCTTGTGTTTCCCAGCTATGAGTTTTAATACACACTTTATAGCATGGCAGGTTCCACAGAGGCCAATATGTAGTTTGTAAATACATGCTTTGTAAGTATGCTGGCATGCATACTAAGATAGAAACAGTTGCTGTTTGTCCCATTGTGGCAAGCCAATTATCCAGACTATTAACTTCCAGAAAGCAGACGTGTTTGGGCTGCATATGGGCACATTTTGGCATTGGCGAGTTCTGTGTGAGCCAGAAGTGGCCCGAATGCAGGAAGTCTTCCTTATGGTATTGTTCTAGTGATGGTCATGTGTGAGTTTTGGCAGCCTTACTCAGATTTAGTCAACGCCATGAGTCAAGACCAACTTTGGGCAAAGCAAAAATGCACATTTGGGCCAAAGATATCGTGCTATCAAGGCAAGAGCAGCTATATCCTTTTCTCTATTTTCTTTCTTTCTTTCTCAATTTATTCTTATCAGCACTGAAATAAATGTCTGTATTTAACATAAGAATGGTTGCTCCAATGGCACTTTTCCATTAAATGTTACACAAAATGTCTGATGATCAGACACACACATATTAAATTCATTGTGTGATGGACTTCAAGCTATTAAGGCGCTTCTTTTCATAGCTGTAATTAATCATAAATACTAAGTGACAATCAAGAATGTTTTGTGTCAAAAAATGTCTATGAGATTGAAGTGAGAATAACAAAATAAAGAAAACTTGCTAATTAATATTGTTGTTGCTATGCTAACTAAACACAAGGCCTCTCTCTTGACAGAGTTTAATGCAGCTAATTCCAAACTTTAAGGAAAGCAGGATGATATCTACACCTCTGTTTTAGGGCATATTTAATTTCTGATAGTGAACTTGTAAGACAAATTCTTTTTAATGTTTATTAAGTGCAGCAGTTTTCAGGTTTGCTTATTTCTTCTTGACTAAAGTTTTGAATAAAGGTTCTCTTCCTTTTCCGACTTTTTTATTAGACAATGTTAATCTATTGTCAACCAACCACATACTAAGGGTCAAATGTACTTTCTATTGCGGCCATTGTGCTAATATGAAATTGCAGTGATAGCAGGTGGCATCATTAAGACAAGAGATAAAATATCCAGATTATACCGTGTAGTTGGAAAACTAAATACCTTCCAACCATTCTGAATTGTACAGATAAACCCTGTAATGACAAAATGTCAAAAGTAGCAAAGCAGCAAAGTGTGCAGAGTTTATTCGCTCTGTGGCTCATTTTCACATAGTTTTGTTTATTATCAGGTTAAGCTTTTTGATATTTTTCCTTTCTTTTGTTATATACATGTTTTCTATGTTACCTTTTTTACAACACTTTAATTTGAAAGAGATTTTTCTATATGTGTTATCTATTTTGAAGTTATGAAAATAGAAGAAAGGTTGTTTTTGTGTGATTTTCCCCAAATCTTGGATAGTTTGGTCTGTTATCAGTGAATTGATGACTATCCCCAGTTTTATAAATTGGAACAACCTTGGAAATTTTCACAAGGTTGGGAAATTCCTCAGTAAAACAAATAAATTACATACATGTGTCCAAGGCGTAGCTATATCGTGTATTACTTTTTAAATTATATTCATGTCAACATCATTTCAGTCAGTGGATTCTTTAATCTTTCCATGCAGTAACTATTATAATAATTTAATTTCATTTTCATGTTTGGAGCCTTCATTGTATATGTATATATATATATATATATATATATATATATGTATGTGTGTGTGTGTGTGTGTGTGTGGTGTTGTATGTTACGTAGACTAAACTCCACACCCACAGGAGCATTCAGCAACAGCAAAACCAGTTCTTTCCCTGTCTTTCTGTCTGGCCTTTTGGCTCCTTGAGGCAACATTTTCTTTTCACTGTCTGTGAAAACTCAAACAGAAACAGCGCCTAAACTTTCCACCTCCACACTGAGGTTGGGAGGGGCGGAAGAGAGGCTATTACTCCTGACTATTACTCCTGGGTGAACCTGCAGCCTTTACCTAGCTGCATCTAGCTTCATGGTTAGATCACTTCACCTTATTCAGCAGTGGTGAAGCAGAAACTGTGCTGGAACTAGGAGAACTGTGTGGTGTTTATTGGTAAAGCTTGTAGCAAAACATTCACAGCTAAATAGGCAGTTTCTCACAGCGACTTTATCTGCTCTGACTTTTTACCCCACTCCCGCTCTGACTCCTGTGCTGTGCGTCGGCCATTGTTAAAGGGGCCACACTGTTCTTTAACACAGCACTGTAAACATCCCTATGTCTCAGCGTATTGATACATAACTCCTCCCAAAAAAATGCTGACTTTTGAAAAAGCTGTTGAATTTTTAAAAAGCCATTGACCTTTTCGACTAATCGATTAATCATTTAGTCAGGCACATCCATAGTAATAATGTTTCAAGTTTAACTGAAGTATTTCAAGAAAAATGAAAATAATCCCATCTTGTTATGTAATAAAAACACAAAGCTTTCATCTGCCTTCCTCTTATCTTTGTCATATGTCTAATTTGACGTTTGCCTACAGGGACAACCAGGAGAAAATGATCTACTACCTCCTGTTGGACAGGAAGGAGCGATACCCCAGCTGTGAGGACGAGGACCTGCCACCCAGAAATGACGCTGGTGAGAAAACTAGCCATTTTTTTTATTTTGTTTAATTAAAACTTTTAACCCCTCTCCGTCTCTTTAAAGACCCACCCAGGAAGCGTGTGGACTCGCCAATGCTGACACGTCATGGCCGATGTAGTCCGGCGAGGAAGAGCTTAGAGGTCCTCAGTGTCACTGACCAAGGGTCTCCGACCCCACCTCGCAGAGCCCTGAATATAAGTACTCACAGTCAGAGGTATGACCCGATTTGGGCTGTGATCAGTTAAAATCACCATAGCAAGTGGGAATAATAAGAGACATAAGAGAGTCACTTTGGTTTGGCTTATGTGTCCCTCTCTGTCTTACAAAGGTCTCGTTCAGTCAGTGGAGCATCCACGGGTCTGTCCTCCAGTCCTCTTAGCAGTCCCAGGGTAAGAACTTCAGTTTTTGTGGTTGAACTACTTTACCTCTATTTTTATTTGTGTTTACAAAAAATTTAGAATTAAGGGATGTAGATATTTGTGTAAAAGAAAAAAAAAGTCCCTGGTTTTCAACGTAATGACAGGAAAGACAGATTTAAAAAAATATTTTAGCCACATATTTAGAGCCATCGTGGAAGGTGCAGAGAGCCACTTGCAGCTCCGTAGCCACATGTTGGAGACCCCTGATGTAGTGTTTGTAAACCAAAAATTTACTCCATTTTTGTTATATAGCCGTTGGCATTCTTTTAAAGAAAAGAGACATTTTGCATGTAACAATGCGATTAATCGTGGTTAATCGCAACTTGTCATGCGATTACTCGCGATTAAAAATGTTAATCGTTGCCGAGCACTAAAAAAATAAATAAATAAATAAAAATAGGCAGTCAGGTGTTTTTCCATCATTTTGCTGTTTTGTAGTTGTAGTTCAAATTGGTGTAAGTGCTAGAATGAGCTAATGCTAGGCTAATTTTATGTTGATTACTCATATGCATTTCAGTAGTATGTAAAGAAAAGGCATCAAATGCCTTTACGCCAGCGTTTCTCAATACTGGTCCTCAGGGAGCACTGCCCTGCATGTTTTAGCTCTTTCCAACTCCCGCACACCTGATTCAGATTAACTGAACTGCTTGTCAAGTTCTTTGCAAGCTTGCTAACGAGCCATTCATTTGAGTCAGATGTTAAAGATGGACACTTCTAAAACATGCAGGGCAGTGGTCCCCGAGGACCGGGGCTGAGAAATATTGCTTTACGCCTTATTCCTATTCAAAAGTTCCAAAATGTGCTGTAACCTTATTGCAAAGGGACACATCTTGTCACAGAGAAAGTTGCTCACTCAACCCCTAAAACTATCTTTGGCCAAACTGCTGATGAGGGAACTGCTAGCAGTTTTTGTTTGTTTGTTTGCATAAAAATAGCCTGTCCACTGTTTATGCATCAGTTAGATGTCTCGTAGTTCGGGATGTCACAATTACAGATCTTCTTGGTATGATTATTGTCAAGGAAATATTCATGATTTTACTATTGTCATCATTATTCTGCAACCATGAATTTCCCACTACACTATAAATGTGTAAAATAGCATAAACACTCCTCATAGGTCTTCAAGTTTTAATAGAGCTGCCAGTTTCTGACTGTATTCAAATCTTACATGTAGAGGATGGCAAGATGACCCATTTGATATATCAAATAACTTTGTTTTTGTTCCATGGTTATGATTCAGACATTATTGTAAAGTGACGATAATGAGGAATCTTTACAATTAACTAATCGGGATGTTTCATACCAACAAATAATTGTGAAATGAAGTAATCCCTAGTTCTTGTCTGTGTTCCAGTTGCTGTGTCTGCTTTGAAAAGCTAATTCGATCAGTTTTCTTGTTTACTCGCACACAAAGTCATACACGTGTAAAAACAAGCAACTTATTACTGTTTGAAATTTCCAAAATGCTGTTTACAGACCATACTGTAGTAGATATCTTTTCCATTTGAGAACATAGCATGCCGTGTTGTGTCCTAAATCCTAGTAATATATGTGTCATCTGCAGCTTCAGCATTTCATATCAGTTTGGTTATCGAAGCAAATTTCCGGTGATGTGACTTTTTTTCTTCTGTTAATGTTGGCTGAGGCTGCCCCTGCTTGTCATGCTTATCCATCATACCATCATATTGTCATGAAAGAGGCACGTCATGCTGCCTCATACTACAGTCTGGGTAGGTTTCCAGCATGAGCAAGAAGGGGACTGACAAACAGAAGCATAATCAGACAACAGAATCATCAAATCCATCTTCCATTTGGTGCCTCTAATCAAGGCTTGTTGATGAATCATGACCATGAATCATATTTCATGACCATTGCTTCCTGTCTCATATGTCCACATCTCTTTCCCTCCTTTTTTCCATCTTTCTCTGTCTGCCATCAGAGTCCGGTCTTCACTTTCAACCAATCAGAGGTCACCTCCACCTCCGCTTCCTCCTCCAAAGACCCCAAACCAGGAAGTGCCACCACCCCTCGGCCTACCCGTCCGACACCTGACTCAAAAACCCAGACCCTGCCCTCAAAGAGTCCCGCTGAACGGAACAAGCTCCACTCCATGAAGTCCCTCCCCCTCCAGACTCCACGTTCTCCTTCCCCTTCCCCCTCCCCCATCCTCTCCCCCATCCCACGCTTCTTTAACTTCCCCTCTCCATCCGTCTTCAAGTCCAAGAATGTCCACTCGTCCTCTAACTCGTCTGCCACCCCTCCTCCTGTGTCGCAGGTCACGCCGCAGGGCTCACCGCTGCCCACCCCTCTGGGCACGCCCGTGCACCATATCCAACACCCCTCCTCCACCACTCCTCCCTCCTCCTCTTCTTCATCATCTTCTTCCAGAGTGGATGGAGGCGGTGGGGCTTCGTTGTCGCTGACCCCGCCTTCTAGCCCTGGCGGCAGCGGCGGATTGGCTGCCTCGAGCTCCGCCCACTGGAGAACGAGGCTTAACTCGTTCAAAAACAACCTGCTGGGTTCCCCGCGCTTTCATCGGCGCAAACTGCAAGGTGAGTCGAGATTTTTTTCCATGCAGCTCAGGGATGAAGCCACGTAAGCTTGATCATAGCGGAGCGGTGTGATTCAGCATCTGCATTTAGCACAGCACCTTTTATAAGTGAGGAGAAAACATGTGTCCCAGCCTGCAGCTGTGCTGAGTAAAGTCTGATGCTGTGATAATCTCTAATTAGGACAATTAAATTAAAGCCTGTCATCAGGTTTCACTGCCCTTTTCTCTTTACTCCTCCCTCCCTTCATCTCTGTCTGTCTGTGGTTTGTTTTTCAGTTCCTACATCAGAAGACATGTCCAGTTTGACTCCAGAGTCCAGTCCAGAGTAAGTACATGTCTCAGTTTCATGCAGGCTGGGAATATTCACAGCTCCAAGGGAGATACTTCATTTCTGAAAACGGCCCTTTTAGGGAGGAGGTACTTTTGACATAAAGGGAACTTTTGGGGTGGGGCTTTGCAGTAATCTAGATATATTTTTGGTTTAACCCTTTACTGGGCAAAGAACCATTTTTGTTCACTTCAAAGGACATACAAAATTCTGTCTTCCTCCTAAGCTCGACCATTCTTAAAGGGGCCATGCTGTTCTTTTAACACAATGCTGCAACCAGAAGCATGTCTCTGCACAGTGAGACATAACTCCTCCAAACAAATCGTTGACTATTAAAAAGGGCCATCGACTTTGAGCGTTGTTCTGACTAATCGTTTAGTTATCTAGACATGCACATCCCTTGTGCATACTGTTCATATTTACTACCCTTCGTCCTAAAGGACAAGAACAATGGTCTCTGTTCTAGTGCGTATGTATTAAGAATAAGTGATGGTCAAACATTTGATCACCAAGGCATCATAAACGTAAAACACAATGACTATATTAAAATTATACATTGTGCTGTTTTAAACATTGCAGACACCCTGTTTTGTACATGGTTTTGTACATGATTTAATTTAAATATAGATTATGCAAATTCTCTACATCTATGCATTTTCAATAAACCTTATTCAAATACCACGGCTTCGCCCTCTCCGAATACGCTGAAACAAGCCTGGATCTCGTCATTTTTTTCAATTTTCAAACAATCAAAATACAGAGTTAAGTTTGTAGAAGTAAAAAAAAAAGGTTTGCAGTAGCACAGTGTTTTTCAATCCTGGTCCTCAGGGACTACTGCCCTGCATGTTTTAGCTCCTTCCAACTCCAGTACACCTGATTCAGATTAATTGACCTGCTTGTCAAGTTCTTTGCAAGCCTGCTAATGAGCCATTCATTTGAGTCAGGTGTGTTAAAGATGGACACCTCTAAAACATGCAAGGCATGTGTGGGTCTCCATATGTTAATGACACGGGGTGTAGATGAGCTGGAAGTGTACATCTAACTTCTATCCATCATTAATCATTTTTGTGTTTATGAAATGTGTGACTGGACGTTTTGTCTCCTGTGTGCAGACTGGCTAAGCGGTCTTGGTTTGGAAACTTTATCACCCTGGAGAAGGAGGAGCAGATCTTTGTGCTGATTAGAGATAAGCCGCTCAGCTCAATCAAAGCAGACATCGTCCACGCCTTTCTGTCCGTGAGTGCAGACGTTAAAAAGCTTCTGGACGCCCTGCATGTTAAATGCTAATGCTAATTCACTAACCATGGCCCATTCTTTGTTGACCCCACAGATTCCCTCCATCAGCCACAGTGTGGTGGCTCAGAACAGTTTCCGGGCAGAGTATAAGTCCTCCGGTGGCCCCTCTGTCTTCCAGAAGCCCATCAAGTTCCAAGTATTATTTCCTTTTATACCACTCAACATCACATTTTGCCTATACAGTCAGTATCAGATCAATAAAGCTCCAATTAAAACCTAATTTTTAATTTTTTTATTTATTTTTGTTTTGTTTAGCACCTCAGAAACAATAACCATAAAACTACTATATGAATGAAATACTATCAGTCAAAGTTTATCTAAATTAGGGATGAGGATTATTTTTTTACATATCATCAGTATCGACTGATAAATGCTTTTAAACTAAATCAGAATAAACTTTGTCCCTGGAGGGAAATTATTCGTGGACAACAGTGTAGCCGAATCACGGATGAAAACAACCACACCAACACAGACCGGCGTCAACAGTAAACCACACGGATGACTGCACAACAATAATCAGAATAAATAAAACAGAACTATAAGTGCTGTAGGAGTCTGCCAGTCAAGACAAGTTAAATAAATTATTACACAACAATTAAGCCAACATAAAGCCAAAAGAGTAACATTAACCTTTACAGGTAATCAGGGACTTTTTTGTCCCTTTTGGGAATTTTTCGCTTAACTTTTGGCCACCATTTTTGTTGTGTTGCCCTGAATGGTATGATTTTTTGTAAGAAAGTGTTTATTATGAAGAACTTTGATATTCCAATTTCAGTTTTATTCAGAGGTCAACAGGTCACTGGGGACAAATTTACTGTCCATTAAGGTCATCGCAGGACAAAAAAGTCCCCTCTTAAAAATGTGCTATTGAAAAATTCTGAAATAAAACTAACTAAATAAAAAAAAAATGCAGCCAAATCAATTTTGGTATTCATTATTAGTATATCTAAGACTGATCTTAACATTAAGTCCACAACATCCCAAAATCTATTATATGAAAAAAAGCTAAATTTTTCTGTGTTTAGTTTTATGAAAACAATTACTTTTTGTTGGAAAACGGATATTTAAAGGGTTAAAAAATAATTTAAATTATTTAATATTTGGTATTTTTAATTATAACTGAAGATGATTAAATCATCTGAGCAAAAAAAAGTGTTAAACAGTTTGACATCCTAATAGCTGACAGTACAGAGAAGTTAAGAACGAAAACGTATGCTTTTTGTTTTTTCTTTCTTTTGTTAAGATAATCATGTAGCATGTTAAAAAGCTGTTTCAATCAACAAGTGGAGCATTAAAAGTCTCGTTGGCTGGAAGGCTTCAGCATATTAACCTCTTCTTCACAGGAACTACTTTTTCTGCCTAATGTCTGATCTTGGTCACGACAGAAAGCTGAGACTGTGAGATTACTACAGAAGTGTCAGAATCCAAATATGTGTGACTATGTCAGAGTAAATTCACCTGGAACACAGTAGAAATGGTTATGTCCTCCTAAAACAAAAACCACATTACTATCAGTGAAAGACAGAAGATCTGTTCATCTATGAAGAGTGAAAAGGTCACTATGGGGGTATTTTTCTATCTTTAATCAAGAGTGTAATTGTTTGCTTTGAGAGCAAGCTTTCTGGTTTGTCATGCTCAAATATCATCTTGCTCTCTCTCTAAACTCTGCTCTCACACTCAGAAAGTCTCTCTTGCTTTCAAATATATTGTTCTTCCTTTCAAAACTCTGCGCTCAGACTAGGTTTCTTTCCCTCACACTTAGACACTTTCTCTGCTCTCAAAACTTCTGCTCTGGATATTTTTTCCTCTCTTGGGTTGATGAAAGAGCTGTCTGTCAAACCTCTTTCAGCCAATAGAAGACGAGATAAATGATGACTGAGCAAATCTTCACAGCCTTCGTCAGGGTGCAATAGTTTTACTTCACAAAGTGACTCCAAACTAGTTAACAGTTTTTATTTAATTGTTCATTATTTTATGCCACCAAAATCTTCTTATTATAATCATTTTATGCTTTTCCACTTTAGTTTTGATGCAGACACTTATTTGTCAGTAATATAACTCATTGGGCGTCTGGTAAACCTGTGATCGCATTCTGCCTCAACTAAGATGACTTTAGGAGAGCACATAAAGCTCGTTAAGGAGAGTATTACTCTGACTGTTGGAATTTATAACTTTTATAATTTCTTTAGGCTGTTAGGTATTCATGGGTTTAATAACTAACATCTCTTAAGAAGCTTCATCTGGCCGTCACTGTTGTATTATTTAATTGTATATTTACACAAATACAGAAAAAAACATTCACTGAATGTGTCTGTTCGTCTGTAAAGAGATTTTCATCTAAACTTGTTCTCAAATTATTTTACAAATTTTCCTGAACATTTTATAATTACCAAATGTAATACAGCTCAAAGTATTAAAGTAAAAGTAGAAGTACTGCTGGTGTTTCTACACAAAATATGACATAAGTTACCTGCAGTAAAGCAGGCTCATTATATTCAGCTGAGTTAATTCCATTATCTAAACCACAATGTAGAATATATATTTTTAACAACAAACAGAGAGTAGAGCTGGGCGATATGACCTCAAATTAATATCCCAATTAATTGAACATGTTACCTCGATTACAATTGATTAGCAGTTATTTTAGCATCTTTTTTTTAGCTCTCATAGCCAACTGAAAGTTTTTGTTGCAAAAATTTTCATTATAGAAGAGCAGAAGTTGATTTTAAAATATGAGAAATGCAGCACAATTCAATTATATACAGTCATTTAATTAATCATTTAAATATATTTAAGAGAAATAATTTAAATACCTGACATGAGCAAAATTACATCAATAAAGAATTTTGAATTAATTGCCAAGCCCGAACAGAAATCGACATTTTATTAAAGGTGTCGTCAGTGAGTGAGTTGCTGTGATTGGTTCTTCTCCTGCAGGTGGACATCGCTTTTTCTGAGGGAGAGAGGGAACGAGAGAGGGAACGAGCAGAGAGAGAGGGAAGAAGAG
>JBAFSZ010000023.1:8979121-8991485 GCA_036919955.1 Melanotaenia pygmaea | reverse complement strand
TATCTGACACTAATTTTCTTATTTATTTATTTATTTTTTTTGACAATCAAAGTTTCTGTTGGGGGGGGGACTTTACAGCTTTACCGGATGTTTTTTCCCATTTGGATTTGTTTTATCTTCCATAGATGTTTACCAAGAGCAAAATTTCACAAACTGACACGTGTGTATGGAGAACCTTTTCTTTTTATACGCTAATACTTAGCCATTCACTCTTTTATATGTCTTTGCACTTTATTTTTTGTTAACACCTAAGATAGAAGGATGTAAGGAGCTGGAAGAATATTTTATTTACTTCTGTGCATACAGGCAAATACTCATGCAGGCCTTAGAATTTTTCAGCCCACCTAGGAACCTCTGTGGTCTCAAGGAAAAACACAAAATAGTCATGAAACAGTCATTAGTAGATTAAACTTAACTAAGTAGTTGGTGATGTATAGATTGTGGATGGTGTGTAGCCCAACTGCTTGAGCAGCTGTTCAATGTACAGAGGCTACAGCTCCTTGGTGAAGCTGGCTGAGGTTCAAGTCCTAGCCTTTGCTGCAAGTCTTTCCCCACTCATATTTCTTATCCAGCTATTATTAAAATAAGGGCCACAAGAGACTAAAAATGGTATACAGCCTGGCTGAAATTGTACTAAATAGATCTTATCAAAGGCAAACCAACACTCCCACACATTAGACTTAAACTGGCTTTGGTGTCTGCACAGCTCATTGATACCTGCAACCTCCAAATTTAGGCTGTAGCCTTTTAAATATAATGCAATATATGCTTTGTGACTATTTCTTGAATAACTTCTTCTAGGGTCTCCTTTTGTGCCCAAAAACGAGAAACATGATCAGAAAATTTGTGGCTAAGATTATGTTTTGTGACTACTTCGTGTTTTGCTATGAGACTGAGCTGCACAAGCACGCCTAATTGGATTATAATGTATATTATTAGGTTGGTCAACCTATCAACCACAGACAGAAACTTTACTCCTGAATGGATTGTTGTGGAACACAACAGATAAGCATGATGCCCAAAGAGTAATCCCATTTGGTTTTTCCTTTCATCAAGTATTGCCAGCAGGTGGAAATGTAGTTATGCAACAAAATAACTAAATATCTGCCTAATGGATTCTAACAAATTAATTTTCTCACTTTTGTTAGTTTATTTTTGTGTTTACAGCTAACTAGGGAATGTTAGCAGGCTATTGTGCTTAACTAAATAGTTTCCACACATGGTCAGCTTCACTTTGTGTTTACAGCTAAATAGGAAATGTTTCCGCACTATTGCGCTTAGCTAAATAGTTTCCATATGTGGTTAGCCGCACTTTGTGTTTACAGCTAAACTGGGAAATGTTAGCATGCTATCATGCCTAACAAAATGAAGTTCCCCACGGGGTTAGCTGCACTTTGTATTTAGAGCTAACAAGGAAATGTTAGCATGCTACTGTGCTTGGCAAAATGCATTCCAGATGTCTCGAATTCCTGGTGACATCATAGCCACGTAGTTGGGGTTCCAGCTGCACCAACTCGGAAAAAACAGCCACTTTGTGAGCATCTACACATGCTGTATAAAAACTAAAAAATTACAAACCCATTGCAAAAATCTGCACTATGAGAACAGCAGCCAATTTTGGTGATAATGATTAACAAACACCCATACTCGGGGCAGCCATACGCTAAATCTAGAATTTCGGGGTCTTCTGAAACAAGTTTGCCATTCAGAAAAACAAGATCACTTTGTAATTTCCAGCAAAAATACCTCGAAATTCCGAGTTCCAAGGACATTAGGAACATACCAAAAGTTTCCATACATGGTTAGCTGCACTTAATGTTTAGAGCTAACTAGGAAATGTTAACAGGCTATCATGCTTAACTAAAAAGTTTTCACACATGGTTAGCTGCACTTTGTGTTCACAGCCAACTTGGAAATGTTAGCATGCTTTCATAATAAGAAGCATGGGAGTCATTATACCCTCTAAGTATTAGCATGTTGGCATTCTTTGTGTGTGTGCCAACACAATGCTAATTCTAGCCTTTACCTCAAAGCTCAACTGAGAACAGTGCTAACAGCTCACATAACTTTATTTTCTTTGTGAGGCATTTTCTGTCACCATGTTCATTCCTCTGTTTAAATGTTTACATATGCCCGACCAAGCAATGGTTTTAGTCGAGTTTGGCTGCAACTTCAAACGCAAAGTAAAACTGGATCATTCATAAACTAGCATTTCTTGGAATGTATTATGGTCCCAGATGACGTTTTGGTGTGATTCTGGATATGCGTTGGGAAAACTGCTTTCAGTCTATGCTGGGGTTTTAACATTAGACTTTTAGATTTGTGTTTTAGTTCTTTTTGGTGTAGAAGAAGCCTTTCTTTCCTATCTTGGCGCTTGCAGTGGACTCCTGTAAAAGGATCCTAAAGTGAGACCCACTTTTGTAAAGGACAGAGGTCAGTGAGGTTTAAAGTTACAGACATCAGATTTAAAAGGATGGTGGATCTTTTTTAAACATGAGTTTAGTTTAAAACTCTGAGCATGAGTTTAGAGTCCAATTCACCTGGCATCCACTTTCAGAGAAAAACATGTTAAGGACTAAAAATGTGAAGAATATGACAGAAAGAACCCATTTACCTTAAATTTATTTTCTATGGCCACTTCACATTCCTCTTTGTATTTCATTGCCTATTATTTTCCCAAATGCACATATCTTACCCACTTATATAATCACCCTCCTTATAAACATTTTCTACACTGTATACTTTGATGCAGATGCTGTATACATTTGTATACACTGTGTGCCTGTCTGTCTACATTGTTAACCATTCATATCTATGTAGCATCAACTATGTTTTATTGAAACTGTAGCCATTATACAATTCTTCATCTCATCATTATTGCTCATTGTCCTGCAGTTACAATGGTACAACTATAATCTCTTCTGTCCATTTCATGTCCACCTTTGCTCTGACATGACATAAGTCCCACATCCCCCCACTCTTCTCCCATTTTATGACCCTCCACTTTACACAGTAGAAAAAAAAACTTTCTCACCGTAGAAAAATACAGGATGTCATAATAAAAAGATTTTAGGGAGGAAGAGGTGTGCAGGGGAGGAAGCAGCTCACACGATTAATGATGATGATGACAAAGAGAAATGTCTGTATTATAATTACAAAAAAAGGAAAAGTGCACTATTATGACTATGATTATTATTGCCTGTGATAAATACTGACCAATAAACAACAATGGAAATGAAGGCAGGTGTTTGTGTTCTTGTTCAGATCACAATATATAAAAAAAAAATCTAAGTTATCCTTGCTCCTTTTTTATGATGATTTCTTGGACTGTATTAATCTGACTAAGTAAATTCTACAGCGCCTTTAGTAAACACTGAATTTTTTGTAAATCTCCCGTTCTACCACATCCCTGTAGTCCAGTGAACTAATCACCTTCAAGAAAGCAGGTGAAGATGATCTGAGCTTTGTGACATGGTACATTATCCTCCTGGAAGTAGCATCAGAAGATGCTACACTGTTGTTTTAAGTGTATCATCCACTTTATTGGGTCTACCTGTTCAATTGTTTGTCTACATAATTATCTAATCATCCAATTACTCACAATAAATAAATACAGGCCCATTTATTATATAAATTATGGCTCATTGTCACAGCACTGTCATGGAGCAACACCTCAGCATGCTAGCACACGCTTTAAAGTCGATTAATAAAGACTTGATGTGAGAAAAAATGGAACAAAAACTTTGCCTTTCTGGGTGTGTTCAGATCAGCCTTTATGAGGGGGGGTTTCTTCTTTTTCTGGTGTTTATTGGCAGTTGGCAAGTAATATTATGATGCATTGCTGCTATCATCGTTGGCCACTGGGGGCTGTACTCCACAACCATGGAGGCTCTGGCCGGGGCTTTCCTCTGCTGTCTTTTAGGTGGGTGCGTGGTTTTAGCCGTGGTGGACTGGCTGGGTTTCATACCCTGTGGTGGGTTTGTGATTACACGGGTCTTGGGGCTTTCTTTGTTTGCTTTCGAGGGGCCGCAGTTGCATTTGCATAATCTCATTCATCATTAAACACAACACATTCAAAATATTTTGTGTCTCACACGCACTACACACATGCTTTTACAGTCACTGTGTTGTCCTGCAGTCCTAATCGCCAGTATAGCTACAGCACAGTTATGTTTTATTATAAATGTCATTAGTGCTGCTTATGTTTTTCTCTCAGTTTGTCTTCCTGTAGGTGCTCCTGATGATTCTCTGCTTTGTTTTCTAAAGTATGGCATATGGGATGTTTTTTAAGTTTCTTTACAGGTGTATCTGTTTTTTCTGTTTTAATATTGACTCTATAGATGGCAATGTTGTTTCCTCTCTCTTCCTCTCTTCTTTTCTTTTCTTTTCTTTTCTTTACTTTTTTCCTTCTCAATCCCCTCTTATCCTCTTGTCCTCCCTGTCAGGAATAAAATGAAATAAAGCTTTATTCCTCCTGTATCAGGTTAATATAGAATATTATTCTGCTCAGTGTAATCTTAAGTCTTCATATTATCCTTATTTTCCACTTTTCCTTTGATTTCTATTAAATCATGATTCTTTTCTCTGTTCTTCCCATTGCTTCTGACATCTTTCCTTCATTATATCCTTAATAATACTTTTTATTTTTGTTTTACAAGTCACTAACAGAGGACAACAACCTTGTTCCAGCAAACCACTCTTGTTATCATTACTTTCTCTTTATTGTTTCCCACAGAAACCAGTGGGGAAAACTCACAGGCGTGTTAGGGAAATAATAAAATGAAAATAATGATTTCAGTGTTGTCGTTTCTGCCAAAACATTCATAGTAACACAGAAAGAATGTGGGTGTCGTCCATGGCCGTCAAGATTTTCCATTCAGAGAAAAAGACAGTGAAGAGGTCTCACTCTGACAGAAACACAGTGTGCATTGGTGTTTTAATTTCAGCTTGCAATGCATTAAAATTAGATAGTAATTTTGGATTTATATATATATATATATATATATATATATCCGGTATGCTGTCCATATATCTCTGTTGTAATAAGCAATACCTGATTTTCTGCAAGTCTTCAAATTTAATCAGATTAAATCTGATCATGTTAAAGTAACATTTAAGCCACTTAGGATATCTGGTTAAATTTAAAGAGCTGTAAAAACATAATAACAAAGAGCATTATTGATATCTTACTATGTGTATGTCCAGTGTTTTATGGTGCTTAAACTTATCATTTGTGATGTAACAATGGAAATCTTCACGCCTTTATTTCCACAGCTGGATCCGAGTGTGAGAGCGTCTCTTCACGCGAAGCCATCTTTGCTGGCTGGAATTGACTGGAAGTAACTATCACGTAAGGAGGGCGTACACGTGAGAACCTAACAAGCTCGCGAAGGCAGGGTGGAAACAAACCTTTTTCCGTCAGTGTTTAACGGTGAAACATTCTTGGAGGACTGCAGGTAATTTCATGTTTATGTAATGTTGTGTGTCTGCTACCGTTTGTCTTAAAATAAGCGCACATACCGGGTACCCCCCCTGTTTTATTTTCAGCTTTTGTGCACCGCGCGCGGGCTGTTTGGGATGGAGCTGAATGGGCACTGTGTGTATTGAAAAGCACATTTCCTATAAGCAGGCGTTGTTGGTTAAAGTGTTGTAGTATTGTGCGTGTTAAGCTTCATGTCTCGTGTTGGTTGTGCAGGAGATATGCGTGCCGACCCATTCTGGTAAACAATGATGTAACTTTAGTTCTGGCTTGGCCGAATCTATCTGGAACTATTTCCTTTGGCGAAAGTGGTTTAGCCTCGACCGTATTCTACAGCGCTCGTGCAGATCCCAGATGACGGTGCTAATGTATCTTTGTATTCACCGTTTAAAACTGGAAGAAAGAAAGAAAAAAAAAGGTTAATAAGCTGAGCTTAAACTGCTCCTTAGTCACAACTAAGTGTAAATATAGAGGCAAATACTTTACACCAGAGTTGTATACAAACCTGCTTAACTTCTCGGAGTCAAGTCAGGGCAAAATATGAGCGTGAAAGCGACAGTTTATTTAATATAATGTAATTTGTAACGAGTGTGAGTGAAGTAATTAGTATGGCTTCCCTTTAGGATCAGCACTCTTTGTGGTTTATATAATTAAATGATTATTTTACTCTGTTATTTTGTTTTCCGCGTTCCTTGTTTGTACCAAATTAACAGGTTTTCCGCTCGTGCGAGTTAAACCAGTTCAGCATAATTAACTTGACAAGGAAATACCAGTTCTCAGCTTGAGTGCACAAGTTTCCTTTGTTTTCTAAAAAAAAAAAAAAAAAAAAAAAGGAATCAACTGAATCACTCCTAACTGTGTCTTTAATCTAACTGCCTGTATGATATATGTGTGAGTTGTCCGCTTCTTTCTCTCTCTTTTTTTTTATTTGATTAGAATTTTAAAATATTTGTTATTCTAAAGTGGCACGTTTTTATCCATCCATTTTATCTATTTATTTACCTACCTACCTACCACTTACCTGGGGTGTGGTCGTGGAGTATCAGCCTAGCAGGGAAAGTCAAACCTCCATCTTCCAAGTAACTTCTTCCAGCTCATCCGGGGCATCCCGAGGTGTTGACAGACCAGTCAGAAAACTTAGGCCACATTCGCACTGAAGGTCTTAATGCTCAGATCTGATTTTTAATTGTTTAATTTGTTAATTGTTTTTAATTAACAAAATCCGACTTTTGTTGCGTGGTCATTCAGCATCATGATTTAAGCGAATGATAAGCGATCGTCATCACACCGAAGTGTGAACATTATGTGGCCCAAGCGGCAACCTCCACCTCTAAAATGTGAAGCCTATGTGGAAGTGCAAAAGTTCACCCCTCATCCACTAGGGGCTGCTCCAAAAAAGAGCTGCAGTTGGAATTGGGCTGCAGTGTGAACGGCGCTATAGTCCGTCCAGCCAGCCCTGACCCTTCTTCTCTGTGGAATGTGCCCAGAACACTTCCAGATGCCCAAGCCTCCTCATCTGGCTCGATGTGGCGGAGCAGCGGTTCTACACATTTTGGACAATTGATCTCAATAAATCAGCTGACCATAACTTCTCGTGGGACTCTGACTAGTTGGACATTTAAGGTGTGAGTTGTTTATGCGGAAAAGCTTGAAAATTGTCACTTCTGCATTTCCACTGTTGCGAGATTGAATGCCCAGTTTTAATGAACAGCCGATCGAGGTGGTGAGAAAGTACGAAAATGTACAACACATAGCACCGACACAGCCGTGTGCACAACCCCGTTCTGCCACGGACAAAGTTTGTCATTAAATAGGATATAACCCGATCAGTTTGTCTGTATCCACCACAGTCCAGTTCTGTTAAGCTGTCGCTATTTTTCTCTTCCCTGAAACTCATTACATCACCAAACCACCACGTTGTTCCAGCATGCGCAGAAACAACATCCACCAGAGAAGCCACGAGTATACATGGTTATTTTTCCTGCTGATCCGATCAAAAAAAGGTTTAAACTATCGTTCTCGGTCAGATTAAAAATGCTTTCCAGTTGAGGCCTTTTGGATAAGCTGAAACATTTAGATGACACATTTTCAATCTGACTGGACGTTCGATCGGCTCCAAAGAGCTCCGAGTAAACACAGCTAAGGACAATAATAGCAGCATGGTGTTAGCCAGCACTGAAAACCTGGCGGGTATGGTGGGGTATGCCATCAAAAATTCTCAGTCATTGTACTTTTGCTGGAAGTGTCCACCACTAAAAATTTCATAGTAGCATCTTCAGCAGCAGTGTCATCAGAAATTTTACAGCATGTGTTGTAGTTGTGGAAAGCTAAGCAGTGCATACGTCACAGCAGAAGTTGCAGACCCTTGTCCTGTGTGGTAGCCGGACATGCCTGTCTGCACCTGTGGGCCATTTGTGCTGCTTTGGCTGTTCATCTAAATTCTGCTACTGCTACTTAAAATAGCATATCAACATAACATGTCTGAGTTTGGACTTTGGGAAGGAGCCAGAGCAGCAGATGAAAGTCCATAAACACAAAGAAAGATGCCATCTAAGGTTTTTTTTTCTTGGCAATGCTCAAGAATGCATATCCGTGCATGTCTTTTGGTATTTTTGGATTAAAAAATTAACCTCATCTGCATGAAAAAGTTAATACTTAGTGCAAAATCACATCATATACACCAGTCAAAAGTTTGGACATCCTTTTCCACTAGATTTAATGGCGTGGACTGCTTGTGTACATGTATCTGTAGAAACTGAGGGACACACTCACACTTCCCCTCCCACATTCACATACCAGCAGTGAGAAGGCAGAAATGAGTCGGAGGCTTGGCTGAACAAAGTAAAATGCCTGTTTATCTGGTGCTTTTGAGCAGTTGGAAGGTCGAACAAAACCTGATTGGAGAGATAAAACCCTCAAAAAGATAACACAATGTTTAGATCTTTTTTTTTCTTGTTAGCATAGATGGAAAAATGTGAAATTCTCCAATACACTCACCGTAGCCTTCAAAGCAATTTGTCAAATTCCGATTAGCTGAAAGTCGGCTTGATTTCATATTAGTTCTGGTTGATATGTGCAAAATCATACCACTTTTGTGGTATTTAATGTTTTTTTTTTTTCTATGCATGCATTTAATTTCTTGTTGACAAGGCATATTTTTCTGTCTGAAACCCAAACAAACCCAAAATAAATTAAATGAACCATTTTTTTCTGTCCGATACAGATTCCGATACCTGGGATTTATGTGGGGCTGGACGCTATAGAAAATACTGTTAACATAAAGAATTGACTAAAGTGACCAGAAAATATGATTAATCAATATTTAAATAACCTTTTTTGATGAAAATAAATAAACAAAAAAACAAATAAATAAATAGAATAGCTTCTTTTGTTGGGAACAGTTTCCATCGGGTGTATGTGCTGCGCTCCGGCTGCCTCCAGGTCGTCCAGAAAGCGAAGCTCGGCCGTTCAGATACGAACTGACAGGAAATCAGACGCGTTAGCCGTTTAAAGCATCTGCAGCGCACGCGGACTGGTGGAAACTGGCTGTTGGGTAGCTCGGGAACTAGTAGGACTAGACTTCCATGTAAACAAAGACAAGAACAAAAACTGTAGGCAAAAATTATGGAGCTAAATCGGGGCCATAATGTTTGCTCATTTGATAGAAATATTTGAAAGTGGAAAAGTAAGCTGAAAATGAAAGTAAATTTTGAAAAATAAATAATGCGTCAAATGTTCACATCAGTTTGAATTTCAGTGTAATTATTTTTGTATTTTTCTAAATAAACTTTAATTATAAATGAAAAGTTTAATGTTAATGTACACAGTGTGTCGAGGCTGATTTTATTATCAGTTATCATACAATGTGTTCTACTTGGACATGATGTGAACAATAGAAATTTCTACTGTACAGATACCAAATAGGTGATTGCTGCGTTGTCTAACTCTGACGTAGGATAACAAAGAAGCAGATCAGTATGAACCAGATACACAGACAGCTGATTACTGATAACTGTGTTTGTGTATGATTAGACCTTCATTTCTTCTTGAAAAACTCTAATGCATCTGTTGAACTTTGTAGCTTTTGCCTGACTTAACGTTAGTAGTGTTGTTTTAGGTAATGCCAAACTTTTAGAAACTCCTCTTTTGGCATCAGCATCTGCATGGAGCAGGTGTCCAGAACAGTAAAGGGTCCTTCACACCTAATATACCGCTCTACTTGGTACGATTGGGGGTTACAACATTCTTCCAGTCTGAGTTTACTTTCTACGGCGCTTATTCAAAGAAACCAGACCATTTAAATAACACGTTACTCTCCTTGCCAGAGGCGGAGGTGCAACAGCAGATCCACTGACTCATGTTTGTAGGCGGAGCACCAGCGTATGGTGGCACATTCATACCGCCCAGAGCAAACCAGACTTTCTGAGTTAACAAACCAGGATCTGAATCGGAGGGACTGGTGTGAATCCAGCCTTGAGTCCTTTTGATTTGATGCACATGGGGCATGAATGCACCGATCTGATGTTACTTCCTTAAAAAATGCAAAAATAGGAGCTACTGTTTATCCCAGTTTAGGCTGTTGTTTCAATATGTATATTGAGCATGCCAATACCACAGTGACAGTAAATCTTTGATGTGTTGTGCAGATTTACTCATCATTTAAACAAGAATAACAGAGATTGTTAATAATTGATGTCCTATATTTTTATTTTCTGTATTATAAACTTCTACTCATTTCTTTTTAGTTGGAAACTTGAGGCTGCAATATAGTTATTCACTACATCAGGATAAATGGATTTGTTAGAGTGGCCTTAGCGTACCAAACACAGGAGGAAGCCCCTCTGTGCCTCAAACTGAGACATATTCCCTCATTAGCAGATATTTGCTCTCTGAAGCGCTGGGGAGTTCAGTGCAGCGTGCACATCGTCTTTGAAAACAGGATCACAGCATCATCACAGCAATGTAGCTGTTTAACCAGGGAGGGGCAGGCTGGAGATTTACTGGCTCTGTGTAGAGATCCGTAAACAGAGAGGCTGGTGAGTGTAGACAGGATGACCACAGACCCTTTCACTGCGAGGGGGGTGGGTGTAACGGATCAGAGGACTTCTATGCAAGCAGAGTTTCGTCATGCTACAAGCCCCCTTGTTGGCTCGATATGTGAAGCTCTCTGCTTTTAGTCAAACTAAAACAGCTTGCAGAGCCACCTTTTAATAGTACTAACTGCAGTAATTAATTTTTTTTCCCTCGTCGTTGTGAAGGAGTTTAGTTTCTCTTTGCAGCAGTGGTTTCTGCACGTTAAGCATTTTACTTATGTTAAGATCTGGACTTTGTCAACACTTGATTCTTTTCCTCTTCAGTTGTTCTGTTGTAGATTGTGTTCAGGATCATTGTCCTGTTTCACCAAACCTTAGCTTTAAAATAGATGGACTCAGATGTTTGTGCTTATCTGTGTGGTTTTCTCCAAACATGCTGCTCTGCAATATGACCAAACGTCTTCACTTTGGTCTGTCAAGAGGACAGTCTTGTGGTTTGTTCAGGTGCAGCTTTACAAACCTTAACTGTGCTGCCAGACTTTCTCCTGCAACCTTTCCAAACAAGCCATGTTTGTTTAGTCTTTTTCTAATTGGACTGTCATGAACTTTATTATTTAACATGGTAACTGAGGCCTGCAGAATCTGAGATGTAGCTCTTGGCTTTTTGTCCCTTTTTCTGGTTATTGCTCGGTCTGGATTTGCTGGGACGTCTACTCCTGGGAAGACTGACAGATGTTCTGAATGTTTTTTCCTGTGGAATGATTGTCTGAATAGTTTGGAAATTACTGTATAACTTCTGTAATTGATGGGCAGCCCAATTGCTACTCTAAAATCGTGGCTGGGGTCTGTCCTCCTTGGTTTTGTGTTCAAACACACCTGAATGCTGCAGAGCAGCAAACTGCCAACACACCTGCTTTTATAGACAAACTCACACTGATACTCCTACTTATCCTCTTATTAAGCAGGCAGTAAGGATGGACTTTTTTCACACTGCTTCTGGATTTTGGCTCAGTTTCTGTTGAATGATGTAAATGATGAAAGGCTGTAACGTGATGTAGTGGTATTAGGTTGCATTAATCTCACTTTAAAATCTAGGAAGGACCATATGATTGCCTAGATTAAGCCCTCATACACGAAACCTTGGGCCTGTAAGAGAGTGCACTTTATTTACAACATGATTGAAGGTTTCTTTTTCAACATGGCAGACGTATGAGCTGTTGCAGTCACATTGCAGGAGTGAGCAGCAGGAGGGATAATTTGATTTCTGACTAGTTGCTGAGATTAAGCTGATTGTCTTGTCTGCAGTTTTCCACATCTGAGCCATCTGAAGAAGAGCAAACAGCTGAAAAACGATGAAAGCCTTTAAAAACCTCAGTATTTTAACTTCTGTCCATCCTTGTTCAACAGAATTCTGCATGTTTCTCAGCTTGATCTGAATTTCTAAGGTCAAGCAGTCCCATGTTTTTATATTATTTTATTTGTTATTTAGCAATATAGCAAACACAAAAATACAGTACAGATCTGCTGACCGTTGCAATATCCATTCAGCATGATCAGACAAAAGAAAAGAAGTTGGTATTTATATGAAAGTGTTCTTGAACATCTCCACATTTTCCAGATTACACCGAATCTCACAGAATAGAGAATAGGGAAACGTTTTGCTGAAATTTATGTGGGCAATAAGGTGGAGAGCCACCAACCTCGTCTCTTATTTCAGTTGATACTTTAAGCATTTTATCCACCCGATACTATACGTACGTCTCCTGTCATGGGTGTAGGGCTGCCACAAACGACTATTTTGATAATCGATTAGTCATTGATTATTTTTTCGATTAGTCGACTAATCGGATCA
>JBAFSZ010000023.1:8968600-8979021 GCA_036919955.1 Melanotaenia pygmaea | reverse complement strand
CGACTATTAAATTAGTTGTCGACTATTAAAATAGTCGACATAATCGTGACTAGTCGACTAATTGTGGCAGCCCTACATGGGTGTAGTAAGAAAGTCAGTTTCTCCATTTCAAGAATCCACACCAGGTCTCCAGACTAACTTTTAGCTTTGGTTGCCATGTAAAACTTTTGGTATTTTGATCCCTTTAATGTTTTTGATTCAATCAGTTTAAATTCTGTGATAATTTTAGTTTTTGCCATTGAATATTAAATTTAGAGTGAACTGATGGCACACTGTAAATTATGACCCTGAAATTTATCTAGGAAGTTCCCAAACATTCATTCACACCCAGAGTTCCTTCTATACAAATTAATCATTAAATTTAATTTAGACTATACGGTTTTCTATGAAATCACCTCAGCGGGCAGAGTGCACTCACCACAACTCTTTGACGGCCATCATGTTTGCCCTGAGATTTTTTCTTCAAACCATGAGGTCAGGTTTCTTTCTAATCTGCCATAAAAACTGCTGGTAAACGGTAAAATCTTGCACTTAACGTCTGTGTGTGCAGCAGACGTCGCTCACTCTTCTGCTTAAAGATTTTTCAATACAGCTTGCAGTTTTTGAATAATGGTCTTTTGTTTGGTTTTTTCCTCTGTCTTCTTTTCTGTGTGCAAGGCCGCCCCTCCCCCACACTAAATAGAAAATGCTGGAATCACCATAGCAACCAGTTACACAGCTGCGTCCTTCCATCATGGCTTTCCCTATAGAACATGTTTTATGGGAGTAGATTTCCTCGGAAACTAAATCAAGTGTGGCACATAGATTTAAAGTTTAAACTGAGACCAAGTAGGTCAGATGAAGATAATATAAAGCTTATAAAGATGACATGAGACAACAGCGAGGCTGAATGATGTCAGTGACTGAGGAAACTTCACATGACAGCAGCGTCTATGTGAGATAACAGGTGTGTTTAAAAAAAAAAAAAATAAAACATCCAAGGCTCTGTTTTTTTTCATCCGGTACACACTTCATTAACACATATCAAATATTACAGAATTTTAATGTCACCATTTAACAAACATGTTTTAATTTACTTGGTTTTGTAATGTTTCTGCTGAAGTGTAGTTAAAAAGAAACATACTTTTTTTTTTAAACAAACCTTTATTGAAACCTAAAACGTACTCTTTGAGCTTGGTTGCTTGTTTGCCACCGTCTTGTTTGCAATGAATTCTGGGAGAAAAGAAGAAGGATGCATCACCAGCAGTGTTCATTTGAGGCCAAACGAAGTGCAGATTAGTTTGGTGGATTCGGAGGCTCCTTCGAATTCTGTGAATTGGGACAGTACTTGGCGCACCGCGATGACGTACGTAGCCGACGAATCCACACTTCGAAGTGTGCAGACCCTGAATTGGGACGCTTTGGTGAAATTGCCTCCATGTTGTGACATAACAGCAATCACACAAACAATCTTTCTACAGATGATTTACACCAAGGAAATACAAATAATTATTATTTCTGTTTCATAAAACAAAGATTGATTTCAGTGTTTGTTGTTTGTCTGTTTCCATAGCAATGGCGGAGGCCCACCAGGCAGTAGCATTCCAGTTCACCATAACACCAGAGGGTATTGATCTGCAGCTGTCCTATCATGCCCTGAACCAGATCTACCTGTCCGGAGTTCGATCCTGGAAGAAACGAGTCAGCCGCATGAGGGTGAGGATGATGGGATGCTTGTTTGAGTTGTGTTGATGCGTCTCGTCATGTTTTCATTGCAGAGTTGATGTTTTTCCAGAATCAGACCAGAAGCATGATGTTTTTCAGCATTATGTCAGTCTGTGCATCATGTTTGGGAATTTGTAACTCAATAATTCTGTCTCTTGGGACAACATTTCACCTAATTGTCTGAATAGGATTTGAAATGTCAGGAGTGATAAAGAAACCACATTCAGCATGTTGTGTTTCAGACGCAGGACTTTTCCTGTTTATAAAACTGACGGCTTTGTAAAAGCTTGCTAACCTAGCTTAAAGAAGAGAATTAATCTAAAGATCGTTCTTATTTTCTAGAACATGACAGTTGTCTCATACGCTGCTCCAAAAGCTTTCAGAGATAAGTCCAAGAAACTGATCTGCTTTTCTGTGACCCTGTCCATAAGAACAATATAGTAGTTTTTGTTTGCTTCACAAATGTCTCAAACAATCTGATTAGATACCATGATAAGGCCTGATTAAAAATCCTCTAAATGACACAGAAAGAAACTTCAGTCCTTCCTTTTATCTCTTTAGCAAAGCAAAGACCGAACCTAACTTTTAAAGTAAAAACAGTAAAGCAGTCCTAGAACTACTTGTGACTGCAACATTCAAATTGCTTTTGCTTATTTTCATGCAGGCTTACTATCTTAGATTTATGAAACGGATAAACATTCACCAGCCTCTTTATCAGGTCCACCTTCTAGTTCAAGTTCAACCACTTTTACATTCAGAACTGTCCTAATTTGTGGTGTCATAGACTGAATGAGGTGTTGGAAACCACCTTCATAGATTTAGCTGCACAAACATGATGAGAATCTCCCGTTCCACCACATCTCAAAGCTGCTCTACTAGACTGAGATCTGACGGCTGTGGAGGCCGTTGGAGTCCAGTGAACTAATTGTTAAGTAACCCAACAGGTGTACCTATTAAAGTGGACAGTGAATTTACATTTTAAAAGGGTCACTTTTACCATGATGGTATACCTTTTTCTAACAGGTTTAATCACACTTGTTTCCCAAAGGGAAACAGAACTGACTTATCACAATGCCTGTTTTCTTCTTCTGTGGTTACAGAACAGGGTGATTAAGGGAGTGTACCCCGCCAGTCCCTCCTCCTGGCTTTTCGTTGCTATAGGAATCTTGGCCACCATGTACATGCAGTCTGATCCCAGCATGGGGCTCATCGCCAAGATTCAGCAGCACCTTCCACTGAGGTACACGGACATTAACATTTGCTTCTTTAAATGTCTGTACTGTCTGTTGTCTTCTTGTGAATGAAAAGCACATGAAGTAAAAAGAAACTCTTCTGTTTCTGCACAAAGAGGATCTGTGAATTTGAGGCAGCATGTTATTGCCCGGTGGGAATATTTTAACCCTGGTTTCAAGCCTATTTAATTAACAAAAAGTAATATCAATTTGTCCATCTATTTAGACTTCCAGACTTTAGCAGACAGGAAGACTGAAGTCTGACAAATCCAAGCTAGCATAGGGAAGTTGTCAGCATGCAAAGGACCAGTTTTGCTCGACACACGGACGGACGGTTTTAATCTGTTTTCTGCGTCGGTTACGCATGTAATTTGGTCCGTTTTCAGGAACTTAGCTATCCCTCGCTTGATGCAGAAAACAGAGCAAAAGCCGATTATTTTAGGTCCCATTATGTATATAGAGGCTAAGACTTACTTAAAGCCCCTGGAGTGTTGCCGTGGCGGGCACCTGTACGCGCTGTTGCTACGTGTGTGTCTTCATACTACAAGAAAATCATGCCGTTTGAATTATATTTATTCTTACCACGTTGTTCATATTTTCTTACAAGTATTCAAACTCATCCATTCGCGCATACATGCGGTCAAAACTGTGTGCGTTCACCTTCCCACTGACAACCTCAATTACTCACAGGTGCGTTCCCCTTATGAAGATGACACACATTGTAAACACTGCCCCCTGTGGACAAACATCTTTCTATTTACATAGTGGCTCCTACAATTTACATTTGTTCAACAATTTCATATGGGGGACAGAGGTCCAACAACATTGTTTTCAAAGTGTATTACCCCAAATTCAGCCTTGGTCCTTAATTCCAATCATTCCAAATGTGTCTCTAGTGAGATGTTTCTGTGTCTGAACCTTTAAATGTTCATGAGTGGAACTTGTCCACACCCCTCTCTGGGAGAGGATTTGTACTCACTCAGAGATTTTAGAGGGCAAGCTCAGCTAGCCAGGGAGGGGGTCAATGATGACAGTATCCACTGGCGGGGCAGTGGTTATTCCCTTCATGATGTCACAAAGGGAAAAATCTCAGAATTAACTGTTTGAGCATACATTTGCTAAAAAGTGGAGCAAGCAAGTGAGAGAGGAGACGCATCGTTTTTATATTTGGGCTTCAAACACAGGCTATGAGGACACACATGACTGTTGAAAAACCTTAAATAGGTGAATTTTGCATAAGATGGGACCTTTAACAGCTGGAGAAGAACAGCATTTTCCATTGATCACCGGCAATAACTGTTGTACAGTGGCATAAGAAAGAACAGCAAGTCTATGTTTGGACAAAGAAACATCCATCCGTCCGTACATCCATCCATCCATCCATCCACTAATTACAATATATTACACAAATTGTAATAAGTTGAAATAGATTAAAAAAAATTCTAAATGATAAAATTGTTCATTAATTTGTTTACAATTTTCAAATTTATATTCTACTTGATTTCATTTAGTTCTTTTGATATAACATGCAGGGCTGCACAGTGATATAGTGTTTAGTACCGTAGCCTCACAGCAAGAAGGTCGCTGGTTCAAACCCTTTCTATGTGGAGTTTGCATGTTCTCCCCGTGTATGTGTGGGTTCTCTCCGAGTTCTCCGGCTTCCTCCCACCGTCCAAAGACATGCATGTTAGGTTAATTGATGTCTCTAAATTCTCCCTAGGAGTAAGTGTGTATGTGAACGGTTGTTTGTCCCCTATGTGTTGGCCCTTCGACAGACTGGTGACCACTGGTGGCCCTGCCTCTTACCTGTTAAAATGCTGGGATAGGCTCCAGCTCACCTGCGACCTGTAATGGAATAAGCAGTCAAGAAAATGAATGATATAACATGCATTATTATTATTTTTGTTGTTATCATTATTGTCGTTTTTATTTTAATGCGTATTTCTGTATGTAACATCTCATGTTTTTTTTGTGTGCGTGTTTTCTCATTACATAAAAAGTTTAAGTTTCTGCCTATTTTTTTCCCCCCTTCATCTGTAATCCCAAAATGTGTGCACCTCCTCGTTTAACCAGCAGATGGTGCTGTCACACTTTCATATAGTTGTTTCCTCATGCTGGCTTCTGAGAGATGTGTAATAATAATAATAATAATAATAATAAGTTTTTTTTAGGTTTTTTTCAGAATGTTAATTAGCAACAAGAAATGTTTTTTAATCAAATGATTTTTTTTGTTTTTATTTAATAATTAGATTTTTACTTTCAGTTCCATATATGATGAAAATGTCTCTTTCCTCTCTTTTAGTCTCCATGTGTCCCTCAGTGCTCAGGGTCAGACCATGGTGTCGGCGCTGGTCTTCAGCACCCTGCTGTGGCTCTCCCTCATCCTGGCCCTCCGGTTCTGTCTGAAGCTGCTGCTCTCCTACCACCAGTGGATGTTCGAGCAGCACGGGAGGGTTTCCAACACCACTAAAGTCTGGGTGGTGAGACGAGTTTTTCTGCTTCCAGCTGCTCTGGTTTCTGGACTTGACATCATTACTTTTTTCATTTGTTTGTTTTTCTTTCACGTAGTTTATTTCAGTCATTCTTAAAAAAATTAACAAAAACAAATACAATAATGAAAAGGAGCAGAAAGAAGAAAAATATAATATAAACTTTTTTACATAACAGTTTATCCAAAACATGTATATGAAAACAAGAACACGTTTTTAAAGAAAAGAAGAAAAAAATAGACAAATATAAACTAAGGCTAATATATTCCCAGCCTGCCATGTTTCTTCATTTTAATCTATCATAACAAAACATGCATGTATTTATTTTTTAATACTTAAATTTTATTAAGGTATTTGCAAGAAAAAAGAACGGCACAGTACATGAAAGTAAAAGTACATACAACTGTATCAGCCAGGCGCATATCTTGTGTTTCCTGATAAATAAGTACTCATAGAATATGGGCAAAATCTAAGTCTCCTGTTGGTCTGACCCATCCCTAAAGTAACATGAAGCCGTGAGGAAGACTGTCCATCCCTCTCTTTATGTTGTGAAGTCCATCATTGTCCCTTTCTGCTTCGTACAGATCTGTATTCAGGCTGAGCAAGAAGGTCAGTTTATGATTTCTCTCATGACATCCAGCCAGTTTTTTTTTATTGTAGATAGGCAGTCATTATGTAACCATTTATGAGTGACTGCCAATGTTAGCTGCAGCTGTCATTGTTTTTAGAAAATATTTATGAATCCCGGTTATCTCATGCGGACAGTCCCAGAGATAGTTAGTGTTACATGTCCATGGGACCTGACATCCCGGTGTATCCTGCATGGCCCTCCACCTATTTTCCTAAGATGAATCTTTATTTGGACAGGCCCAGAAAATGTGGTGTTAGTTTACTACATCCTCTCCACACACTCTCCAGCATTTGTGTTTCTTGGAGTGACATAGAAGCTATTTCCAGTAAAGGAATAATGATGTACACATGTTTGTGGGTTTAGTTCTCACTCCCTGACGTATGCTGTAGAGGTTTAAAATCTTTCTCCAAATTATTCCAGAAACTGATTTTTTTTTTTTTTTTTTTTTACGTCCATCTCCATTTAGTTAAATATGAGCCAAAATGGTAAACTAACAAGTTTTACAAGTATGTCCACAAACGTCACCACAGCTGCTCGCATATGAAGGAAGTTTTAACTTGCAGAAAGACAGTGGTTTTAGATTTTTCATGTGATTTTTATGGATTTCCAACTTAAACTTTTACCAGTCCGAACACCCAAGAACATAGTTTCCTTTACTCTTACAAGTTTGACACAATCATTGGATTGGCTATACATTTGCTTTTAGTACTGAATATCATGAAAAATGTTTTTTTTAACACCAGTTCATATTTCTGTTTCACTCAGAGTCTGCTGAGTTTATTTTCAAGGAGGAAGCCTTTGCTGTACAGCTATCAGACGTCTCTACCTCACCTTCCTGTTCCTGCCATCAGTGACACTCTGAGCAGGGTAAGAGCACACACACACACAGAAAAACATTGTAGTGGAAATTTTATTATGAAACATCACACACTAAGTGAGAATCAAACAAAGTATTTTTATTAAGAGCTGATCAGCAATGAGAGCCACTCAGTCAAAACAGCTTTGGCTGAGCGAGTCCACAGAGATACACATGGACTTGGTAAATTTAGACTCGCCTGACGTGAAAGCATCAAGGTCGCAGGTGCAAGTCCTCAGTACACTAGAGAAAGAAAGAAAAACTAAGAAAGAAAAGCTCATTACCAAATATTTGCTGGGTACATGTCGTTCTGCTCAGTGAAATATAAGCCATAGTTTTATAAGACAAAGTGCAAGATTACATGTCTCATCTATAGACATGCTGTGTGTGCATCGGACCAGACTTGAGCCTGGTACACACACACAAAGATTAATTGGCTGTTTTTATTTCGATTTTCCCTTCCCGACCAAGGACGGCAAACGTCTGATTATGTGGAGTCTAAGATTTTCCTATAAAAGGATCATGTGGTCTGAGGCGTGTTAAGAGCGAGTTCATCCCGATTATCGGCTCCAAAACGGGACATTAACGACAATCAAAAGTATTGAACATGTTCAATATTTGCAACCAAAGATCTTGACGTGTGTGAGGAAAGCTGACGACTTCTGAGTTGAGACCGTGTGGATGGTGATGTGGAACGGAATGTAGCCAGTCAG
Source organism: Melanotaenia pygmaea (assembly GCA_036919955.1). NCBI lineage: Eukaryota > Metazoa > Chordata > Actinopteri > Atheriniformes > Melanotaeniidae > Melanotaenia > Melanotaenia pygmaea. Next base: position 8,971,396 of record JBAFSZ010000023.1, on the reverse strand, counting down.
AGAGCGAGCTGACTGGGGAGCAAGGAAGGATTTAAAGTCCGTGTTCATGCCGTCTCCAGTCTGTTACTTTTTCATTTCTGGATTTTTATGTTAATAATAGTCCAAAGACCACCATCATTCCCTCGTCCTGTATATCCTCTGCCATGCTGGGTGTTGTTTTCCGGTTGTTGCCGTGGTTCTTCTTCTTTGTTTTTGTTAGATCACATTTGATCACAACAGATTTCCGGCTCGGAGGACTAGATTCTAGATCGGTTGGAGGAAAGCTTCATTATGTGTATGTTGTTCTGTGCTGAGATTATCAGACCCACTACAGAGAGTATGATGAAAACTGTTTAATGCCGGATGTTTTATCTTCACGTGTGAGGTCTCAATCAGATAAAAAGAAAGAAAAAACCTCATGTGTGTACCAGGCTTACGTCCTTGTTTGTGTTTCTCTCCTTCAGTACCTGGAGTCGGTGCGCCCTCTGCTAGCTGATCCTGAGTTTAAACGCATGACCGACCTGGCCAGCGAGTTCCAGTTGAGCCTGGGGAACCGCCTCCAACGCTACCTGAAACTTAAAGCTCTGTGGGCCACAAACTATGTGAGTGTGCTAATTTACACAAGAGCAAGTACATTTACACCACATGACCATGTTTAAATACATCCAGCTGCTGCCCTGAAATTTACAAGTAAGTAACCTGCACTGAAACAGACAGAAAGTTTAGTGTTTCCTCTACGCTGACTCAGCCGTGGCAGTCAAATTGTTGGCATCATGCCAGCAAAACGCAGTGAATGAAATCATTTCACATTAACATCAACATTTCTTAGCAGAACCTGCATTTCTGCTTCCAGCAGCGCAGCAGGGATCACTAACTGCTGTCAAAAATCAGCATGTGAACACAGCATGCATAATGTCACCATGTCATGTGGTTTCTGTAGTTCAACACAGGGTGGCGTTTCTACACTGAGCGGGAATAACAGTGTTTACAAGCAGAGAATCTCCCTCATGAGAGCTCATCAATCAACGTTGCACACATGTGGACCAGCTGCTGGAGTTTTAAGACTCTGTGGCTGAAGTGGCTTATTCCCTGATAGACAAGGCTAAAAACAAAACTGAGGAAATGGTTTTTGGGGCCAAAGAGAAACAATTAAAGGTCACCACAGAGCTTCAGTCTATACACCTAAAAACCACCAACCAGGCCAGAAATCTGGGTGTACTGTAAAAGATCTGATGTGTCAGCAGGACCTGGAAAAACTAGTCCATGCTTTCATCTTTAGTCGGCTTGATTATCATAACAGTGTTTTACAGGTTCTACCTAAAAATTCAATGAAACACCTGCAGCTTATTCAGAACTCTGCTGCTCGAGTCCTCACTAAGACCAGGAGAGTGGACCACATCAGTCCAGCTCTGGGGTCTTTACACTGGCTGCCTGTTCATCAGAGAATAGATTTTAAAGTTCTGCTGCTGGTCTACATGGTTGTAGCTCAGGAGGAAGAGCAGTCGTCTTCAAGCCGGAGGGAAGGTGGTTTGATTCCAGGCTTCCACACACTACATGTGTCCTTAGTCAACACTTGACCCCATGTTGCCTCCAGATGTGCTCAGTGTTTCCAACTTGGTGACTTTGTCGCTATTTTTAGCGCGTTTTCAGACCCCTCTAGCGACTTTTTTTGGTAGTATTTGAGAGTTTTGGAAACTGACATGAATGAATGTAGTTTAGTCTTTTTGAGTCGGTTTTGTGCAACCCGCCCCCAAGGAGGAAAACATTTAAATATTTTTAAATCCTAATTAAAAAAAAACCTACTAAGCCTAATAAAACAGAACTTAAAAACAAACATATTAACCAAAAAAATTATTATTAGTTTAATATTAATAATTTGTGTGTGACATTTTTAATTAGTGTTTTCATAAATTTTACCTTTCCCTCAACATTCCTCTCCATGGCAGCTTCCATTCTAACTAAATGGACCAGATTTATTATGCAAATTAAGCGATTACATCTTCTAGCAACTTTTAGCCATCGGCTGCTTTTCGTACTGGAGTTGGCTACAGTGGATGTGTCTATCGGGGTGTGAGTGTGAACGGGTGAATGTGATATGTAGTGTAAAGCGCTTTGAGGGGTCAAACTGACTGGAAAAGTGCTATATAAGTACAAGTCCTTTAACCATTTTACCATTTAAAAAGCTCTGGATGGTTTAGGACCAAAATACATCAGAGACCTCTTGACCCAGTAGGAACCTACCAGACCCCTCTTATCAGTTCCCAGAGTCAGACATGGAGAAGCTGCATTCAGCTTTTATGCTCCACATGTCTGGAGCAAACTCCCAGAAAGCCTCAGATCAGCTGAAACACTCAGTTTATTTAAATCCAAGTTAAAGACCCACCTGGTATGTGACCTTTTCAGATTTGGAATTTATTTCTTTAATTTCATAAACATACATGAATATGTCTGTTAATTCTAACCATGCCGTCCCAACATCAAATGAGTTTAATGCTGCAATTTAAGAAATAAAAGGATATGAGAAATAATAATGACCTAATAATGAATAATGGGGTGGTGTGGCTCAGTGGGTAGAGTGGTTGTCTTGAAGCCTGAGGGTTGTCGGTTCGATCCCTGGCCTGTCGAGCTCATGTGTTCCTGAGCAAGACACCAAACCCTAAATTGCTCCTGATGGCTCGTGGTTGAGCCCCTTGCACGGGAGCTTCCACAGCAGTGTGGGAATGTGTGTGTGAATGTAATGTATACTGCTCACAAAAATTAAAGGAACACTTTTTTTATTGGGCCTGGCATGAAATCAGTTAAACCTGTCTGATAATT
>JBAFSZ010000023.1:8953526-8968500 GCA_036919955.1 Melanotaenia pygmaea | reverse complement strand
CAACTTCATATTGAGATCTGATGTATCTAATGTGTTTCTTTAAAGTGCTCCTTTAATTTTTGTGAGCAGTGTATATTGTAAAGCCCTTTGGGTAAAAGCGCTATATCCATACAGACCATTTACCAAGAAATAGAATTTGGGGACCCACTGAATTTCCCAGGGACTCCACTACATTAAAACCTGTCAACATCACTGCACACACTTTCTTTGTTTGTACGCACATACCATATACACAAGACATGATAAAACTAGATAATACTTGATTGTGAGCTTGCATGGAGAATTGCACTGCAGTACATGCATGCATATGACATTTTTCCCTCTCCTTTACTGGTAATACTACCTTAACACATTTTCTTCTTACACTTGCTATTTTTATGTTCATTGATCTAAAAGCTTGTTTTTGAGGGAATATATTGTTTATTATGTCTATATGCTGTACGCATCTATGTGTTTCTGTATTTTATTTTTTCTCTCTATTATGGACTCTTGACCAGGTCATGTTTGCAGGTCAGATTTACCTGGTAATATAAAGATGATGCCTTTTAGGGGTTTAGTTCCTCCTTTTTCACACTTTGACTTAGCAGGTATACGATTAGCCTCTCGTGTTAACAAGCAGTTAAACCTAATATGTCTAATTCTTCAGTATGAAGTTGTGTAAACATCAACAGGGGGTGTTAGACTCAGAAAATACTGATTTCCTTTTTTTTTTTTTTTTTCCAGGTTAGTGACTGGTGGGAGGAATACATCTACCTGAGAAGCCGAGGCCCGATAATGGTCAACAGTAACTACTACGGCATGGTAACCATCTCCACTAAAACCTGAAGCCCACTTAAATCAGCTTTTCTTCGTACATCTCAGAGATAATCCTTTTTTCCATCCGCTCATGGATGGAAAAAAATCAAGTCAAACTTTATTTATAAAGCACTTTTAATGCTGAAGGCAACACAAGGTACTTTACATGATTAAAAAAAAGCAATTTGTGCATATTAAAAATAAAACAAGCCTTCACACACATTAAAATAGATTAATGAATGTTTTTTTATTAAATATGTAAAGTCTTTCACACAGTTGCACACACACACATGTATACACACGCACAAAGCAAATGTGATGATGCTGCTGTGAGGAAAAAAAGAACTCCATTAAAACATCAGCTTCTTTTGGCTAAGTTCTTAAGTTTTTCTTTCTCTCTTTTAGGACTTTTTGTATGTGACACCGACCTCTTTGCAGGCAGCCAGGGCTGGAAACACCATCACCGCCCTGCTGCTGTACCGTCGCAAAGTGAACAGAGAAGAGCTTACACCGGTGAGACCTCGGGGAGCTCAGCATGTTTGCCGAAATAAACTGATGGAAAAGGGAATGACAAAAATTTCTTTATGTGTCAGAGTCGTGTTCCAGGTACCTTCATCCCTCTGTGTGCAGCTCAGTATGAAAGAATGTTTAACACAACACGGACGCCAGGAGCCGAGACCGGTAAGAAACACACACACAGACACTGATCCCACTTAAATCCCACAAAGTGGCTTTATTCACTTCCTTACTGATGAATATGTCTACTTCTTTAAAACTGCTATAAATACTTCACTGATTCATTTTTTTTTTTTTACATGAATCTGCTAAACTACTACCGTCCTGTTAAAAACAGCCACGATTTTTACCCATTAAACGCCAGCTTTATTACTTGATGTCAGTTATCAGTTCAGTGGAAAATAAATTAATTAATTAATAGATAAATAAATAAAATTAGCAATTTTCTTTAAAACAAATATTTGATGGATGGGGATTTTTTTTTATTCCATCTTGGATATGTTAAATTAATGTTAACATCTAGCCAGCCAAACTTTATATAATAGTTTTTATGTTTGAGTTTCTCTTTTGTTTATTACATTTTTCTTAGTTTTATAAGATCCATCTTGTACAGGTAAAAAAAAATTTAACCAAAATATTAACCAGGGGCAGTTCAAAAAATTTAATCCGGATAAAAGCTATCCGGATTTCTTAATCCATTTTTTCAGGACGGCAGATCACGTAATCCGGCTTACTTTTACCCCAGTTGTTCAAAGCAAAACAGGATTGGATCACCCTGATCCAAAATCCCATTTTTCAGGATCACGTAATCCGGATTTCCAGCATGTAGATCCGTGTGAAGAGCTGCAGGTAGACAAGACGGTTTGCATGCTTTGCGAGTGGAACCACCGGGAGCATGTAACATCATACGAGCATGTATTGTCCTGCATAACATTGCAACGAGGCGGAGTGGCCGCGTGTGGAGGTCGCGGCCCATCCTCTGTCATTCTGTCAGAATGACGGACGGACGGGACATGTAGAGGGATGCAGTCATTAGAAATTTTTTGACAGGTTCTTTACTGATTATGCAGTGATGAATAACAAGAATTGAATATTTTGTTTGGGGGTTTATTTCGTGGGGACATGATCATGCCATGTTTTTATTTTTACTTTATTTTTTTTACCATTTTATTTTACTACGCTGAAAAACTTAATAGGAGCCTGTCGCTGAGTTAACTACTTCATCACTGTAACAGTTAAGTCAGGTGTAAAATACAAATATAAGCATATTCACAGAATAAAGAGTTCACTTATTTGATTCTCTTATTTCTACTAAAATGTTTTGAACAATGCATTTTTAAGATTTGATCCTATCCAATAATGTTTGACGATAACAATTACGTTTGAAAAGCCGTCCCCCTTGATATTAAAAAGCCTGTAACACCCAAAATTTGTTTAATGGAAAATAATAAATTTATTTATTTATTTATTTATTTCTCATTTTCCCAATTAATTCTGAAAATCCATCCTTGCCGGTTCGGAACTCCATCCATCTTGTATCACTCAAATAGTAGTCCAAATTATTTAAACTGATAAAATACTCGAGCCATCCTAAATTTGTTAAATAGGAGAAAAAAAAATCATTCATCATTATTTAAAGGCTTGAAAGCCTCAAAGTTTGGTAGTTTTGAACAGACTAGTCCAAGGTGTACTTGCCTCTCGCCTGCTAATTGCTGGGATGCACTCCAGCTTCCCCATAACCCTTAATTGGACTGAGCATAATAGGTGGATGGATGTGTGGGTAGGTGGATGGATGGCTGGCTCGATGGTTTTGAGCAGGGCGGAAGTTGTTTATGATATTTATGCAGAAATGGCAGAGATTATAATATATATATATTCTTTTTTATTTATTTATTTTTTTGAAGTGGACTTTTCCAGCTTTGGTGACTCAGGAAGGTAATACAAGTACAATGGTAGGGAATCACTAATTATTTTCCTGTCGTTTACAGATGTGCTCCAGCACTGGCAGGACAGCGAGTTTGTGGCGGTGTACAACAGGGGGCGTTTTTTCCGCCTGTGGGTGTATCACGCCGGTCGGCTGCTTTCTCCCAGAGAGATTGAGTACCAGATCCAGAAGATCCTGGATGATCCTTCACCCCCGCTTCCTGGAGAGGAACGACTGGGAGCTCTCACTGCTGGAGACAGGTAACTCAAGAATCCAGTCTAGAAAATGACGTGGGGGCCAGGCAAGGACACAGACTGGGAACAGGGTGGATCATGTTAGACCTTTAATTATTCATTACAACCAAATTCATTATTTGATGTAACAAGTTTAGAAAATTTTGCAAAAGCAAACTATTTTTTAAAATTAAATATTAGTATAGAAGTATATTACATCTGTGATCACTTGCGCTAGGATGTCTGAGGTTTACCAAGTAAAGGTCATATTACACTGAATTTATTAGACGTAGTGTATTCCTGGGGTGGCACATGGGGGTGGCCGAGTCTTTCATGGGAACTTAAACTTTCACAACGTCATAAATAAACAGTCTAAACCTGAACTGGACAAAGTTGCTCACATTTCTGTGAATTTTTCTTTAGATTCTTTTCAGAACCAGACAATTAAGTTTAAGTCTGGGACACGTTTCTGTGTCTGGTCTGTTGCTTTTCTGAATGGGTATGAGTGTGCACACGGTTGCAGATGTTTGGGTTGCATACAGCTGACAGCAAGAGGCAGCTGGTGGACCCTTGTAGGTGCACTAATAAAGTTAGATTCCCAAGTTACAACAAAGAGGATGCAAATTAATGAAAGCCCTAAAACATGTATGAAGTTGTTTTTTTTTTTTTTTTTTTTTTACTGTTTTATATTTGTTAGTGAGCCATTTGAAATAAAATGGAAATCAATTGGAGCAATGTGCTAAATAATGAAGTTAAAAAGATAATAGATCTAAAAAATAAAATAATAAACAGAAAATCATCTCAAATTAATCTTACAGGTAGAAAACGGACTTAGATGCTTAGATCCACGAAATGCAGCTTATAAAGCTTTTTAAAAGTTTTGGCAAAAGATATCTGTTGTAATTATATTGTTGTTCACTTTGGGACCTGTTTTCCACAGTATGTGTTTTCAGGCTCACAAATGCTGGTTTCATATAAACGAAAAGTCCAGATGATAAAAACTTCTCTAAAAACAGATAAACCTCAGATCGTCTCTGTGTGGACATAGCCTGAATTTTATCCACACTGGCTCTGAAGTCAAAGCCTCGAGGACCCGCTGTGATCTTTGAGGGACTAAGGTGACGTGACCGTCGTCTCCACAAGATTCCAGTTCATGTTTACACCGACAGGATAAGAAAATGTCACTGTGGGACTGCAGGACAGCGGCCCCAAGAGGACCATATTTGGACATCCCTGGTCTAAAGTATCCCCTGTGTGTTCAAAAAAAGGCCAGACTAAATGGTTTCATATCTTACAGTTTAATCCAAGTGTGTGCGGTGACCAAACATAATATGTTTGAAAAATGATGCAATAAGGCGTTTTTTTGGCACTGGCTGCGAGAACTTCCCTCCAGTTAATGGAAACTGTATTAATACTCCTTAGGTTTGTGATTTCAAGTCTTAATGGGCTCTGTTGTCGTGGGAAACAGGTCTTCTGTAAATATGATAAAGGGAGACATGTTTGTCAGCTGGTTGTTGAGAAATGCCACTTTACTATAAATGTTGTTAAATGCATCATTTTAATTGTTAAAGGACATCCTTCATGAACCCCTTGTTCTCTTTACTATTATGTTGACATTTTCTTAACTTTTTTATGGTTGGTCATTCATCTGCCTACACCTACTTGTTGATGTAGACCTGTAATAAATAAATGAATATCACAAGTCTGAAATATTTGAAAATGTGTGTCCTCCCAGGATTCCTTGGTCTCAGATGAGAAAGCAGTACTTTAGTTCTGGTAACAACAAGCGATCTTTGGACGCCATCGAGAGAGCAGCTTTCTTCATTACGTTGGACGACGAGGAGCAAGGGATGAGGGGGGATGACCCAGCTGGAAACTTGGACCGCTATGCAAAGTCTCTTCTCCATGGGAAATGCTATGATCGGTAAACACTAGAGACTCAACTTTTTTTCTTTTGTTACTCCCCATAGTTGTTTCATTATTTTACAGAAGTAATCTTCTTTTGAAACATGTTTATCCGTGAAGATGAATTGCATAAAAGCCTTACAGTAAATGCAACCGATATTTAAAGTTGCACTTCAGTAGTTAAAACGCAACTAAAAGCTTTCTCAGAATTTTACATTTCTAGGCATTTACCAGGAAAAGCAAACTCTGTGGTATGACTCTCCACCTTCCTCATTCAGTGAATTATCAAACTTGTCACATAAGTGAATGCTGGAAAGCTGAAACTTTAACCCTTCAGCAGGACAATGACTGTAAGCATACCTCCTGATCAACAACAGAAGAAGAAAATTATAGTTTCTGAACAACCCAATCAGAACTTAAACAGAAGATCTGCAGAGTGACATGAACAAGATATGCCTTCATAATCTGACAGATTTGGGAGCACATTTGTCTCTTTTTCAGTTCAACTTTCCAGGTTGTCAGCATTATATTAATGCTGGGAAAAGTTTTAACATCACAAAAACCTGCCATTTTAACTCTTTTTTTGTATCCGCAACAACCTCCCAAAGCTTTCTTGACTCTTATGTCATGTGTTCTTCTTAAAACCTGCACATATGCATCAAACCTTCATGTATCAGGATCTGGGGCCTTGTTTATAAAGCTGGCGCAGGTACTAAAACCAGCATATGCCAATTATCGTCAACTTTAGGGATTTATAAAAACCAAACTTGGTGGGAGAATGTCCCTACCCCCACGGAAACTTTGGCCCTGGCGTATGCCCATAAACTGGTGAAAAGGGAAACTGGGAAAGGGTACAGAAGGAAAAAAAGAAATATGTAAAATGTGGGACATTTCTTCACAAGCGAATTTCACTTTTCACACCACATGTTATATATTAAAGCTATTTAAAAAAAATGAATACAGAGACACATTTTATATTAATACATTAATATTAATATTAATATTAATAAGAGTGCACTCTCATTAAAAAAAGAAAAAACAAATCAGGATTTACGAGAAACGGAGGTATGTTATTAATAAGAACCTCAACCGCTAAAATATGTTCTGTCATTGTAAAACAAAATAAAATAGATTCAAGCAACAGTCTGCTGCCAACATATGCCAGACAAATTATTAATATTTGCTATTGAAATAACATGGTTGCCATGGAAACATGCTCGCCAGTCAGGCGTCAATTTCCTCAGCTGTAGCTGTTCAGAAAATTGATGGTTGAATATAAAACGGCTTCCCAGTGTGTAAAGACACATAATAGCTTATCTGGCACTGCTGGACAATATGGCGCAAGACTCCAGAGAGTGAATTTTCTGAGACCTGCAACACTTATTGCATGGCTCATGAACCGGTTCTGACCACCGTGTGCTGTGCTGTTGGACCTCTGTGATGCTTTGGGCCCGGCATTACTGAGACGCACCAGGAGGAACCATGCCATGCTAGTGTGTTGCTTTGTCCATTTATGTACAGCACTTTGTTTCAGCTGTGGTTGTTTTAAAGGGCTATATAAATAAAGTTGAGTTGAGTTGAGTTGAGTAGTCCCTCTGCAAGTGCTAACAACACTGGGTTTCCTGGCAATCGCCACCTTCCAGAGGAGCCTGGCTGCCTGGTCGGGGATATATCAGCCAAACTTCAGCCGTGTTGTGCCAGATTTGTTAGACGTTAGATCATTGGTTTGTCACAATGTTACACAAACTTTCCTACACTAGAGGTAAAATGGCAAAAAAAAAAAATTCATCTTTGTGCGGTTTCGTCAATGTAGTCTGTGCTAATCGTGCACTAAAGTTGCGATAAGAGCACTAAGTGAGAAGGAAATAAATAATAATTATAATCCCAGAGGGAAATTGCAAATTGGACATTAAGTCTGCTGCCATTAACCAAAGTGCTTTCATTCTCCAAACGTCCATATCATGTGTGATTCAACATGTTGCTCAGCAATGTGGAGGCTCATGAGCCTGGCTCCACAATCTCTGAGTCTCTTAATGGCCTTAGCCCACCTTATTTATCTAATTTGCTTTCATCTTATGAGCCCACTAGATCCCTATGGTCCTCTGGTAATGGCCTTGTAACTGTTCCCAGAGTAAAAACAAAAACCCACGGTGAGTCCTCCTCTTATTTCTACCGCCCTCGTATGTGGAACAGCCTGCCTGAGGACATGAGGGGAGCACCTAGTGTGGATAATTTTAAAACCAGACTCAAGACCCACCTTTTTAGTTTAGCATTTTAATCATTACTTTTATTATTACTATTGTATTTATTTATTTATTCTTAACACACAGGCTGTATTCAGCTTCTATTTGTTTATCATTCATGTATTTGTTTTATCATTTTGTATTCTCTTATTTCATAGATTCTCCTATTTTATGGGCCTTAGCAATATTACTTTTATACCCAGGGTTGGTTTCACAGTGTTTTATCTCAGTGTTTCCCCACACCACAAGACCCCAGAATTTATGACAGTGTTTCCTTGGTCCTTCTAACTTGCCTTTACCCTCTGTGTTGTTTGTGTTTGATGGGAAGAGGTGGGCTTGCTGCTCTGGGGTTGGGGTTCTGGGGGATTTTACTCTCTGTAAAGCACCTTGAGTTGCTATTTTTATGTATGAAAGGTGCTATATTAATAAAGTTTGATTGATTGATTGAGGCGATTGCATCATCTGCAGTAATGAGCCGTATTCCCTTAAAAACGTGGCTTCAGGCGGCTAATGAAAGTAACAGAACCGCACTACGTTATGGTGTCTCGTCTTTCTGAAGAAGTCATCCCAACGTGTAGCAGTCAGTAAAAGAACAGGTGGAAAGTAGCTTTAGTCCTTCACTCTAAGACCCAGCAGAGGGGGGCACAGACTAGACGCTTAAAGTCTGGAAGTGATGCAACGTTTAGGAAACATGCAAGAGGTGGATTTTTTTAAATTATTTTATTTATTAATTTTTTATATATAATTTTTCTCACAAAGCTTTTTTAGTGTTGTGCCAATCTCTGTCCAGACGGTTTTAATTTCCCGCAACTGCTTGTCCACCTGGTTCATAGCGGTGATCGTGTCCCTCTGCAGCTGCAGGACTTCCTCCGAGGACACGGCTACTGCAGTGCTGGGTGGATCTCTGGCCTCACCCTCTCCACCCACAGCTGCAGCACCATCCACCCAGCTGGAGCACCCAAGAACTAGAAAGAAATATTATTTAACACTAAATAAACTGGTACCCATATCAGCTGTATCTGTTATTTATTTATAAATTCAAACAAGGACTAAATTACTGGCATATCTTTTATAAATTTGAAAGTTTTTGTGCGCTACATTTCCTTTTTTCCTACGTACGCCACATGTTGTCATCCTTGCTACTCAAAGCTAATCAATAAGCCCCTGGTCTTCCAACAGACGGGAACACAAGGGCCGCCCTACCTCAACCTCTCTGATACTGTAGTCTTAATTTCTTTCCTGTAATAATCATGTAAATATTCAAAAATATCTGATTGATGTTTAAAGTCTGATGTTAAATTGGACTTAAAGTTGGAACCTTCACACAAAGTTTTAAAAAAGAAATCCTAGAGGAAAATCCTGTATCTGTTTTGCATAAAATCAGCCCAAAAATCATTTTTATTATTTTATCAGGGTGAGGACAAAAAGGCCAAGAAAACAGATGAAGTGCAGCTCTTCTTTTTCACCCATCAGCATTATTTATCAGATTTAATGATGATTTGTAAACTTCTAACTTCATGATTTATCTAATAAATTTAATCAGGACAAAACCCTGAACATCTTGTTTTCTTCTTGTTCAGGTGGTTTGACAAATCCTTCTCCATCGTGATCTACAAGAATGGGAAGAATGGACTGAATGCCGAGCATTCTTGGGCTGACGCACCGACTGTGGCTCACCTATGGGAGGTGTGTGTTTGCTAATGTGTGTGCGAATCTCTTTAAAAGAAAATAAACAGAGGTGAGGAAACAGCTGCCGTCACCATGGCTGCTCAGTTCATTGCCAAGCTGCTGGAATCTGGCAGCAAATATTTCACTCAGTTTGACTCAGTTCAGCGTTTTTTCATATAGCGCCAGTTTGCAAGAGTCATCTTGAAGCACTTTTACAGAAACAATTCCCCCTGGATAATTACTGAGCTAAGACTCTTGGATTCAGTCCTTTGACCTAAGCAGGAAGTGCTTTGCAGCAGGAAGGAAAAGCTCCTGTTGAGCGAATCTCAGGAAGTGTGGGTGTCTGCCTCCACTGGTTGAGGGGGGTGTAGAGGGCAGGAAATAGGGGTCAACGAGCTTTGTAACTCTGAACCAGAAATACTTGCATGAGTTACATTTTTCCAATATGTAAAGGTTGAAGTTTTTTTTTCTCTTTTTGACAAGCTGCTAGAGAGTGGGGGGGTTTCTCTGAAATCGGCACCTAATGCAATGTTCTTGTTTTGTTTTGTTTTTAACTTGAAGCCATAAAAATCCTGAAGATCCTTGTCACATGTCTTCAGGCCCTCAGATTAAAGACGTGTCATAGCTTAATATCTCAGAGATTAAACAGACACCTACTCCTGGAAAGTTTAAGTTAGAGATGTAAGCAGACAAAAGATGTCCTGCCAAAACTGGTCTACAATCCCTCCAGCAATGAGATGGGAATCCACACAGTGGGAATATCTGTGTGTAATGGATAAGTTATGGGGTTTTTCCAGCAGGAATTGGCTGGAACAAAGACTTGGCAGTGTTAGACTTGAGGTTGCTCTGATATTATAACACCAGCTTCTTTTTCCCAGTGTTTTATTCACTGAGACAAAACTTTTTAATAAATTGTGGATTTAGGTCAATATCTGTCAAATTTATGATCCCTCAGTGTTATCAGTAGCTTTTATTGCCTTAGTTTTTCTTGGAATTGTTGTTCATCTTGGTTCAGCTTTTGGGAAGATTTTAATCTGCTGGGGAAAGTATTTCTCCTCTCCGGCTGTGAACTTGTCATGTTTTGTGTCCATTGGTTTTCCTACTCATGTTTTTGTGTATAAATATTTATATGGATAAGCTCCCCTTGCTTTACTGGTATTTTGTCAACTGGCCAACAACACCACTATGCACTTTCTATTATGCATGACTTTCACACACTGCCATGTAAGGCGCTCAGCCACGACCACAGGAGCAATTTGGGGTTTGGTGTCTTGCTCAGGGACACCTCGGCATAAACTTGACAGGCTGAGGATTGAACTGGCAACCCACAGGCTACAAGACGACCACTGTAACCACTGAGCCACACCACCCCTAAACTACTATGGGATTGACAACAGAACCAGCATCCTGGATGTCCCCTCACTGTCCTCATTCAGTCCTGACCTCCTTCACCTCTGCCAGCCTGGTTCAGCCACTGCTCGTTTAGCGACAGCCCTCTAGGTGCCATCTCCGCTTTGAGATGTCATTCATCGGGTATGTAACAGGTGTCTGACACCGAGCAGCCCCAGTGCTTTCCAGAATGACTGTCCAGGAAAGCCCCTGCAGCCACCCTCCACCGGTAGATTCCAGGCTCTCCACCCCCTCTGACGACTCTCGAAGATGAGGGACTGATATCCACCCAGCTTACATTCTCCTCCCAGGGTACTTAATGGACCAGGAATCTTTTTCTGGCCATGACCTCATGCCTGCTGAAGCTCAGCTCCTACAGTATGCAGTTTCTGTTTGTAAAGTTTGTTTGGGAAATTCCAGTTTGACTTCTGTTTAACTTGATCTGACACTGATCGATCTTAATGTAAAAACAGAAGAATCAAGAACATGAAAGCTGCCAGCCTCATATATATTGTTTACTTAATGTTCCAGTATTCTGATTATTATTATTATCTGATATTCTGTCATGTTGTTACAGTGAGTTGAATCTCCTTTTTAATGATTAATCTCCATGTTAACAGCATGTTAGTAATCCTTAGACAAGTGACGATGGGAGAGAAGGGGAATTCATCCTGGGCAGGTTGTTCAGTAACCATTTCTGTGCATAGTGGTGTCATTTCTTGGAATACCCTCAAGTGCTTCATATTTCTTTAATTTGTACAACTTAAGCTAAAAGGTCATGAAAGTCCAGGGCAGTAATAACTTAAAAGTGTTGAAATTATGCCATAAATATAATATGTACACAAAATCTGACATTTTTATCACGTTTTACTAAAAAACTAAAAAAAAAAAAAAAAACATAAAAAAACAGCTAAATATTTTTTATTTAAATGTGGATTTTCATAGTTTTCTTTAAATTTGCTAAAAAGTTGTGTTGTCATTGGCTGCCATAAACATAGCTGTTCCAGATAACAAGAGATCGTTCTTTGAACCACCGAAAAGACACACAAGTCCAGAAAGCTGTGATAAATGGCTAGCAACTATCGAGCGTGTTAATGTTGACGACCTTGGAGTCCTTCAGACATTCGACAAATTTTGGGGGGGAGAGTATGGAGCTGTTTGGTCCCTGTATGACCGGTGCCAGAGCTTTCTCCACATTTCCTGCAATCATTTGAATTAGTTTCCAGTGAGGTTTGGACGCCGATGAGGCTGCTATTTGTCACTGATTCTGTTCATAACTTTTATGGATGGAATTTCTGGGTGCAGCCGAGGTGTGGAGGGGGTCCGGCTTGGTGGCCTCGGGATTGGGTCTCTACTTTTTGCAGATGATGGGTTTTTGATGGCTCCATCAGGCCTTGATCTTCAGCTCTCGCTGGAGAAATTTGCCACAGAGTGTGAAGCGGCTGGGATGAGAATCAGCACCTCCAAATCTGAGACCATGGTCCTTAGCCGGAAAAAGGATGGAGTGTTTTCTCCGAGTTGGGAATGAGGTCCTGCTTTAATTGAGGAGTTCACGTATCTCGGGGTCTTGTTCACGAGTGAGGGAAGGATGGAGCGGGAGATCGGCAGGCGGATCAGTGCGACGTCTGCAGTGATAAGGACTCTGCATCAGTCTGTCGTGGTGAAGAAGGAGCTGAGCTAAAAGGCAAAGCTCTTGATTTATGGCTTGATCTATATTCCTACCCTAACCTATGGTCATGAGCTGTGTGTAGTGACCAAAAGAACAAGATCGTGAATACAAGGGGAGTTTCCTCCGCTGGGTGGCCGGGCTGTCCTTTAGAGATAGTGTGATAGGAGTCGCTGCACCTCCACATTAAGAAGATCCAAAAAAAAAAAAAGAAGATCCAGATGAGGATGAGGTGGCACAGGAATCTGGTCAGGATGCCTCCTGGACACCTCTCTGGTGAGGTGTTCCGGGCACATCCCACCAGGAGGAGACCCTGCGGAAAACCTAGGACACTCTGAAGGAATTACGTCTCCCTCGAGATGAGCTGGAAAATGTGGCGGGTGAGAGGGAATTCTGAGCTTTCCTGCTTAGGCAGCTGAGCCGACCCCACATAAGCAACAAGATAATGAATGAATGAATGTCAGCAAGGTCACCATTCCTGTCTTGATTTTTTAATCTTTTACGCCTCATGCACACTTCCTAATCAACACATACTTGGTCATTGGAAGTTTAATATCTCGAGAAACATTTACTCCACAGCCTCCCAACAAAGAGTAATTTAATTTTCTGTCTATTTCCAGTACACACTGGCCACAGATGCTTTCCAGCTGGGATACACTGAGGATGGACACTGTAAAGGCGAAGTGGAGCGTTCGCTGCCCCCCCCTCAGAGGCTTGTGTGGGACATCCCATCAGAGGTATGACGACTGCCTGATGTGCGTTTGAACTTGTTGGTACTGGATGTCCTGACAGGAACCAAAGCCAGGTCCTTGATTAGCTCCAAGTAAGTGTCAGTAAAAGGCTGAATTAGGGCTTGGGTTTGGTTTGCTGTATGCCTAAGTGTACTCACCAGTACACTTAAACAACAAACAATCTTAATATTTCTGACAACTTTACCTTATGGTTCTACATTTTGCTTTTAACTCTTAAGGTCAATCATAATCAAATAACCACTACAACTGTGGTCCAATCAGACCAGAACAGTTTTTTTTTAGTTCTTGAAATCTTGAATTTCTCACAAATAAGCCCGAACCTACAGCCATGTTTTATTACAACCTGGCCTAAAATGTATATTTGTTGAGTTTTGAACATGCTAACTGCATTCCAAATGCTAAATATGTTGCTGTCAAGCAAATAAGAAATAATACAGAAACTACAAAAAGAAAAACTTTGTGTGTGACTTTATGTCTAAATCCCCACTTAACTCAGCATCTGAGGCTCACGCCAGCTGGACGGCCTCATGCATGTTTCCAGCCGGTTCTGAAACAAAATAACGTTTCTGTTGACTTTGTTCTTTTGTTAGTGTCTCAATATCTAAAGTCTGTGTTTAGGTATTGTTATTATCTTGTTATTGGGAGACGGATACAGCAGCTGCAACTTGTCATCCTATAAATAACATATGACTTAAGCTGCAGGCAGGACAGGCTTCTTGATCTGGCCACCAGCCCTAAAACACAAACACATAACTTTTGGAACATTGAGGGTTTTCTCAGTTTCCATACAAATCACCCAGTAGAAAGCTCAGGAAGAAATATGTGTTTAAAACATTCACTGGGAACATGCTGAGACTGATTCAAGCAATCTGTTTGCACACTGTCTAGACTGATTTCTGTCTCACGCTGGTATTTTTAGAAAAAAAAACTTAAAAACACACCTGCATGTAGATGGATGGCTGGTTTGTTGGTTGGTCTCATTTACAACTGTTAAGGGAAGATGAACGAAGTATGATTTGAGAATAGTTTGGTTGAGTGATTCCCAACCCTGTTCATGAAGGCAGACTATCCTGCAGGTCTCACATGTGAAAGACTTCCTTCAGTCACCTACTTAAAAAAGGAAACCTGTAGTTCTATTTTCACTTACGTCTGTTTACATGTTGTTGCAACTATTTTTCATGCTTTCTTCTGAAATATTAAACCTTTAGAGGATAAGATAAGATAATCTGTATTAATCCCACATGGGCAAAGTTCCCTGTTACAGCAGCTCAAAAGGAGATAAAACAAGTTAAATAAAATACAATTAAATGAAAGAAACATTATATACACAATACAATAAAAGTGCATAATTAACTGAGCGTTAACATTCACTGTGTGTAAATCAAAACCATAAGTACATCTCCTTCCGGAAAAGCAGGTTGTTAGTTGGTTTCCTTGGAGGAGAGGGGAAAATTTTACATGTAGAGAAATATTCTGTGCAGCTGGTCCAAATCCTGTATCTTCTAACAACATTATAATGTTGTAATATATAAAATATGTTTTCCCAGTTTCACCCTGTGTCCTGTTTTGTCTTGGACTGGAGCTTTTGTGCTTTAGGAAAAATCAGGGAAAATCCTGTCATTTTCATGGGCTGAAGTCATACTATTGTGACATGGGTGACAAAACTTTTTCCACTCCACTCCACTATTACACTTGTACAATTAACACAAAGTGCCATTGTATTTGTATTTAGATCACAGTCACTTGAAGTCACAGTAACATTACCTGCTGGCTTTTAGTGCCTTCCATCAGTGTCCCACAATGTCAAAAGTGGTGCGATTACAGTTATGAGCAGTGTACTGATGTTCCAGTTCTGGCCTGTGGGCAAAAAAAAAAAATAATAA
>JBAFSZ010000023.1:8938462-8952718 GCA_036919955.1 Melanotaenia pygmaea | reverse complement strand
TTATTTTTTTTTTAAACCACCTTTTTGCTCAAATTGGTTGATAAACTTCATTCCTAATCGGAGAAACATAAATTTTTTACAAATTTTTGTAGGACTGTTTATTGAATAGATGTATCAGTGTACAGCACCAGTCCAGAGTTTAGACACATTCAAAGTTAAGCAGTAGGTGCATCCAAACTTCTGACTGGTACTGTGGATTCATGTAATGTTACACCAACTGTATGTCTGTAACTCTGTATAAGCCTTTCCACACTTTGGGAAGTTGAAATGCTAGCTAGATATCTCCATAAGTAATGTCAGTCAAAGTTAAGCTGTGCCTTTAATGGTCTTTTTCTCTCTGCTTTAGGTTCAGACTCAGATCAGTCGCTCCCTGGTTGTGGCCCAGGCCCTTGCCAATGACGTTAACTGCCATGTATTCCCCTTCAGAGACTTTGGAAAAGGACGAATCAAGAAGTGTCGGATCAGCCCTGACGCATTCATTCAGATCAGCCTACAGCTGGCTTACTTTAGGGTAACAGTTTAGTGAAATACTCATCATTTGTAATGTGTTTTGACCAAAAAAGTGGATTTGTGTTAACAGATTAACTTATGTATGAGCTTTTCTGTCATATCAGCATCTTTCATACTTTGAAATTAAAAACACTTGCATGCAATTTAAATCCAGATGCCCCAGCTTTCCACCAGAACTTGAAATCTGAGATTAGTCTGGAAGCATTAAAAGAGTGAAATTCTACCCACGCATACAAGCTGATTCCTGGCAAATGTCACCGGATCAGTGTCAGGCCAAGTGTGCACACATTTCA
This sequence comes from Melanotaenia pygmaea, assembly GCA_036919955.1. Classification (NCBI taxonomy): domain Eukaryota; kingdom Metazoa; phylum Chordata; class Actinopteri; order Atheriniformes; family Melanotaeniidae; genus Melanotaenia; species Melanotaenia pygmaea. The sequence continues at coordinate 8,951,915 of JBAFSZ010000023.1, read as the reverse complement.
CTCAAACACCTCACGGATGTCTGACAGTCCTGGTGGCTTCTTTGTGGTTGGCTTCAAGATTTTTGCGCCATGTTCTCTGTTGTCAAACGTAAGCACGCTGTGCTGCATTCACGGGGTGATGGAAATTCCCCATTCCCATGTTTGCTAGTCGTGCTTCCAGCCTTTTCAATTTCAAGCTTCCATTGTAACATGTCAAAAAATACACTCGATGTCGGTTTAAGTCAGTGACTCAGTTTTCTGAATAGATAACAAATTTAAAAAAAAAACTACCAAAACTATGACAGAATTTTAAGGAGTTGTCTTCCAACATGAAGAGTTTTTCTTATATTTTTCCAGTCAGAAAGATTTTCTCTTTTTATGCCAACTTCACATGAATGCAGCATTTACTGTAGAACATTTAGGTCTCATAAGTAGAGCTCTGCCGTGCTGACAAAAATATGTAAGCTATGAGGGCAAGTCATTATGATGTCAGACGTATCAGACTGATGTAATAATTTCCTGTCATTGACCTAATAATTATCGTGCCAATAGTTATCATGCATCCCTAGAGTAAAGTAAAACTGGGAGTAAAAATAAAATCAAAGAAAGTAAATGACACTCCCATCTGATTGGCGATGGGAGTCTGAACAGATGCACAAATCATTAACCAAAGAAAATTATCCAGGAATTGACCTTTTCAGTCTCCCTCTCAGCTCCACCCATTTTTGGATTTTCCGGGAAAGACCACACACAAAACGCTGCCAAGAAACCTGAATGGGTGTCATCACCGAGGCACCGTCCATCTTTTATATACGGTCTATGCAACACACAGACATTTTTTATCCTTTTATCCCATTCAGACCGGATTTAACACATGCTTTTCTTTTCCTTTCACCCTCTCTTATTGTTTATTTTTTAACCCTTTGATGCATTGTGTCCACTGTAGAGGACACAAATTTAAAGGCTGTTTTTAAACGTATGCATGGGTATGGATCGTACATTAGTATTACCAATACTCTGCCACGTATAAAGAATAACTACATTTGATATAGTATATATACATACATTGTAATTACCACATTTGCTTCAGTGATAAACAGGACAAGAAAATGATCCATGTGTTTTTATAGAAAATTTATATTATATTAATATTACAAAATTTTATTTTATAAATATTTTCATAGATCAAATAGAAAAATGAATACATTGAGTAAAAGTTAAAATAAGACTAAAAAACAGAAAAACATGAATGTGCATGTCTGTAGAAGTAAAATATTTTATTAAAAAAAAATGTGGTATTGTTTTGTAATAATTAATGCACCAGAGGGTTAATAGATATAAGTTTATATTCAACAGATTCCAATAAACTTCTGTGGTTTTTCTGTTTTTCTGTTCAAAGGAAGATGAGTTAGTCTTTTCCAGGAAAAAAAACCCTCATGTTTATTTATCCTGACTAAATAATTTTCTGCCAAAATGGAAAAATATGATTTTTATCATTTCTACCTAGAAGCATGTCCTCTACTACATCAGTGGTTCTCAGACTTTTTAATCCAGGACCCCTAAGAATAGCATACATTGTTGTTTTGCGACCCCCACACAGCTAGGTGATTAATTGTGTGATGCATCAAATATGTCATCCTGCAGCATTTCTAAATGTAAGGCTGGAAAACTGGAACTGGAAGGAGGAGAAAGTGGCTTTTTGCAATTGACCTTTGTAACGAGGTTCCTACGTGCTTCTTTTATCAGTTTCTCTTGCGGATATAATGTCAAATTTAGATTTTTAATATGACAAATGTACTAACTTTGCTATTAAAGAGTTAATGTGTTTAAAAAAGGTTAAAGTGATAATGTCAAAGATTTATCTTTTCATTAATGGTTTTAATTTAGACAGCCCTGGGAAAAATGCCAAATTTATTTGATTAAATGTAGGCTATACAATACATTTTTTACGATTATCTTGCAATCTTTGTGTGTCCTTAACCCCAATTTGAGAACCTCTGTCCTAGATCTAGTTTGTTCTCATCTTTAATCTTTTCCTGAGCCTGTTTCCTGTTTCTCCCAACCTCTTAAGCTCATGTTCCAGTAGCTGTCCAGCAGGACACTCATAACAGTAGCCTTCAGTCACTTGACCTAAAACAGAAGCATACACAGAGTTGTTTATAGTTGCTTCTAGGTCTTTTCCTTTGTGCCTAAATTTCCACCTTTTCCTGTGTTTCTGTTTCTCCACCTCCTCCAGGATCGTGGTGGTTTCTGCCTGACTTATGAGGCATCGATGACGCGTCTGTTCAGGGAGGGAAGAACAGAGACTGTGAGGTCCTGCTCTAGCGAGAGCTGCGCCTTCATCAGAGCTCTAATAGGTGGAGAGGTAATTCATGTTTCAGTCCCATCTCTTGTGTGTCAGAGTGCAAAAACACAAATTATCCTTCCGTAAGAGGTTTATTGTTTTTTGTTTATTGTACAACCTTGATCCAAAATTTCCCTGGGGGCTCTCTGAAGGGATTAATAAAGTATTTGTATTTCTATTCTATTCTATGCTAAAAGAGCTGGGACACTGTTTAAAATGTAAAGAAAAACAGAATGCAATAATTAGTAGATCTCATGAAACCTTATTTTATTCCCAATTGATCATAAACAACATATCGGATGTTAAAACTGAGACATTTTACTATTTTATGGAAAATTTGAGCTAATTTTTATTCTTAAGGCAGTAACACATCTGTAAAAAATAGTTCCAAGCATTGTGTAGCATCCCTTTTATCCATCAATTTTCTTCCGCTTATCCGAAGTCGGGTCGTGGGGGCAGCTACCTAAGCAGGGAAACCAGACTTCCCTCTCCCCGGCCACATTCACCAGCTCATCCGGAGGGATCCCAAGGTGTTCCCTGGCCAGCCGAGTGATGTAGTCCGTCCAGTGCGTCCTAGGTCTTCCCTGGGCCTCTTTTCTGTGGGATGTGCCCGGAACACTTCACCAGGGAGGCGTACAGGAGGCATCCTAACCAGGTGCCCGAGCCACCTCATCTGGCTCCTCTCAATGTGGAGGAGCTTCGACTCCACTCTGAGCCCTTCCGGGATCACCGAGCTTCTCACCCTATCTCTGAAGGAGGGCCCGGCCAAAACTCATTTCGGCCGTGTCATTTCCCATGTCACCCTTTCGGGCTTAGGCCGACCGAACCCTATGGGCAAAAGGCCCAGCCACCAAGCGCTCGCCTCCATGCCCCATCTCCAGGTCCTGGCTCCAGAAGGGGCCCCCAGTGACCCACGTCCAGGCAAGGGAAATCTAGGTCCATGACTTGTCGTCATCATAGGGGTGCTTGTGAGCCGCGCTTCGTCTGGTCCCTCCCCTAGACACCTGTTTGCCCTGGGTGACCCCAACAGGGACATAAAGCCCCCGACAACATAGCCGCTAGGATCATCAGGACACACAAACTCCTTCACCATGATAAGGTGGCGGCTCAGGGAGGGGTGCTCTAAAACCTCCATGAACTTTTCAGCATTGATGGAGCTTCACAGATGTGGCAGGTGCTCACGCCATAGGCACTAATGCAGCCCCATACCGTCAGAGATGCAGGCTTTTCACCTGTCCACTGATAACAAGCTGGATGCTCCCACTCCTCTTTCAGAACATGCAGTTTTCCATTTTAAATGGTCTTTGGTCCAGAGAAGTCGGCGCTGTTCACATCCGACTTCTGAGTGATTTCTGGAAGTCTTCCTGAGTCCATGTAGTGACTTCCAGTAGAGAGTCATGTCTGCTTTTAATGCAGTGCCACCTGAGGAGCCCAAGATCACCAGCATCTAGTTATGACCCTCAGCCTTGTCCCATGTGCACAGATATTCCTCCTAATTCTCTGAATCTTGTGATGATGTTATCCACTGCAGATACAGGGATCTTCAAAGTCTTCCCAATTTTACATTGAGGAACATTTTTCTATAATTGTTACACAATTTTTAGACCCGGTTTGTCTTAGATTGTTGAACCTCCATTCAATCTCTGGCTCTCTGAAACCTCTGATACCCAGTTCGACCTGTTGCCAGTTAACCTAATTTGTTGTAAAATTCCCCTCCAGTTTTTTATTGTACAAATTACTTTCCTGTCTCTGGTTTCCCGGTTTCAACTTTTATGATTTGCTGCCATCAAATTCAAATTGAACGAATATCTTCCAAAAATGATTTCATTCTGTTTTTATTAACATTTTAGAAAGTGTCTCAACTTTTTTGTGGAATTGGGCCTGTAAATGTTTTCCTGCAGAAGTTTGATCCCTCTTATTAAGTTTGGAACAATACGATGAAAATGTGATGTGGTTTGGCAGTCAGAGGACGAATGCAGACGTCTCTTCCGACTGGCCTCCGAGAAGCACCAGAACCTTTACCGAATGGCCATGACTGGAGCGGGAATCGACCGACACCTCTTCTGCCTGTATGTCGTCTCCAAGTACCTGGGAGTGGACTCCCCTTTCCTCAAAGAGGTGAGCTGAGTGTCAGACAGCTTATAATCTGATTTTAGACCAGTTTAGAACTGTGTTAGAACTTTAGTCATTTATAGAATTCATAATTCTACACTGTTTTTTTCTAAATCATAATCGTCTCACTGTGTTTCTCTTTTTCCCCCCCTGCATGTCTCTACTTAATCATGTTTGGATTGTGTCTGTTATCTCCATCCACCTCCTGTTTTTTTTAGTTGTAGTCAATATGTCTAGGAAACATATCTGACTCCAGTATCTTCCAGCTTCTTCAGTTTTATCAGAGGAAGTGGAGGATGGGGCAGCAGAATGATGCAGTTAAGCGACAACCTTAGCTCAGCATCATTTTCAGAAACTAGTTGTTTGGTTCATGTTTGATCTCCAGACAACAGACACATCATCACTGTCAACTTGAGTGTCGCTGCAGCTTCATTTACTGAACTTTCTCCATCCATTTTCACCGCTCAACATCTGAAATAGCACAGCTGCTCTGCTGCAAGTTAGTGAGGCAGCAGCGAAAAGGGTCCTCCCTCAATCAATTTACACTTGTTCCCAATATGACTGGGTTTAAAAAATCGATTTATCGATTTTAAATCGATTCAAATTCAATAAATCTATTGATTCATAACGCTCGGATATCTTTTTTTCCATTTCCGGTAACGTGACCCTACTTTCGTGTGACTTACTGACTTAACTTCAGATGTTTTCATTCACCTGTGTGGATTACATTCACCTGTAAAGTCTTTCACAGCATAGTACCGCTAACATTAGCAGCTAACACTAAGACCGAGGACACTCATATTAGCTGCTCTCTGTGTCCACGGCAGTGTGCACACATGCACACATACACGTGCACACACACACACAGGTTTCCGTCAGAGTACAGAGTGCACGCGTGGAGGCAGGTGGAAATGAAAGCATCGTGCTCCAGTGAGGAACAGACGGAGGATTTCTCCTGCTCCGGTGTTATGCCGATAGCCTCACGGTCATTGCGGCAACACGCACAGCTGAACAAGCTGAATCTACGTCGTTCTAGGAATTACGGAATTACGGCTTTAAATGGATCCAATATTCTTTGTAGGTTTTATTAACATCGTTATCTGAGAAGAATATGTAGAGGGACTCCGCTTCATCAGGACATTTAAGTTTTACTTTTTCTGTCCTGAGTGTTTTTGTTTTGTTTTTGTTTTTTTTCATCACAATGTGTCTGGCTGTGAATCTGGGGAAACACTGTATTCTGCTATTTCAAATATGCAAGTTGATTCTCTGATCAGATTATTACAGTAATCCGATTACTCCCAGATAACTGATTTTGATTGTCAACTGAGTGCAATCAGTGATTTATAAAAATATTTATCTGAAAATGTCTTAAATAAAAAAAAAAGGTGATGAATCAATATTGAATCGAATCTGATTTATTTGAAATCGAATAGAAAAAGGCTGTTGCGAATCCAATCGATTCATAAATTAGTGACAATACCCAGCCCTAATTCCCAACATTGTTTAGACTGTTTAAACTGGCGTTTGAGGCTTAAGACAAATTCATATCATAACAAAATAATATGAGCCGCTACTCCACCCAGCGTCTCTAATTTCTTTACTAATTCTCTCTTCAGTTGTTAGCGTAACAAATCCCCATTTAACCACCAATTTACACAGTTTAGTTTGGAGTAAAATCAGATGTTTGATTTGGTTGAACGAGAAGAAAAAGAACGGCTCCACCAACAAACCTCACTGCTTAACAGACCAGAACCATTTCTTTAGTAAGTTAAGCCTCTTTAAAATAAAAATAACAACTTGACTTTGATTCCAAGATTTTAGACAGACACGACTCTTTTCTATTTCTATTGTGTATTTTTTTGTGTCCAACTGTGTGAAAGATGCTGTATGAATAGACGATTATCAGCAGCTTTAAATTGAACCCCCCTCACCTTGCAGGTTTTGTCCGAGCCATGGCGCCTCTCCACCAGTCAGACCCCCGTTCAGCAGATGGAGTTGTTCGACCTGAAGAACCACCCAGATTACATCTCGCTCGGTGGAGGATTTGGACCTGTGAGTAACATCACGCTCCGTCTTTGGCATCAACATTAACTCAGTTTATGTGTGTTGTTGGTTATCAGATAAAGAACCTAACACAGTGGTTCTCAAATTGGGGGGCGGGCCCGCTTGTGTGGGTGGGGGTGGCACTACAGACCACTTGGTGGCAGTAGTGCACCAATTCGTTTTTTTGTTGTTTTTTTTCAACCGCTGAATAAATATGAAGAAGAAGAACTGCAGAACAGAGAGCAGCATTTTCTGAACGCATCGAAGTGAGAAAAGAAAGAGAGATGTGGAGAAACAGGTGACTGGGATGAAGGAGGGCAGATTTTCACGCTCTTGGTTTATCAGTAAATGTGTTTCTTATTATATCTTCCTCACATCTGTGATGTTGTCAGTGTCGTAAGTTACTTAGTTAAAGTTATAGTTATAGGAAGTTTTTATATACATATATAGGGGTGCCTGGCAATGTTTGTTCCTCCAAAGGGGGGCGAAGTAGAAAAGTTTGAGAACCACTGAGCTAACAGAAGCAGTTCTTATGAACTCTGCCGTGATTCCTGTTCTCTCAGGTGGCTGATGATGGTTACGGGGTTTCATACATAATCGTGGGCGAGGATATGATCAACTTCCACGTGTCATCTAAGTACTCCTGCAGTGAAACCGTGAGTATTGGTTTTACAAACTGTTTTCAACTGTAACAGATCTAAATGAGGTTTGTGACATGGTGCGTTATCCTGCTGGAAGTAGCATCAGAAGATGCTCCACTGTGGGATGGACATGGCCAGCAACAATACTCAGGTAGGCTGTGGTGGTTAAACCAGGCCACGTTGGTTCTAAGGGGCCCAAAGTGGGCCAAGAAAATATCCCCCACACCATTACACCACCAGCAGCCTGAATTGTTGATCCAAGGCAGGATGGATCCATGTTTTCATGATGTTTCCACCAGATTCTGAGTCTAGTATCTGAATGTGGAGCTGAAATGGAGACTCATCAGACCAGTAATGTTTCTCCATCTTCTTTTGTCCAGTGTTGGTGAGTGTGTGTGAATTGTAGCCTCATTTTCCTGTTCTTAGCGGACTGGAGGCACCCGGTATGTGGTCTTCTGCTGCTGTAGCCCATCTGCTTCAAGGTTGGACGTGTTGTGTCTTCAGAGACGCTGGTCTGCAAACCTTGGCTAGAATCAGTGCTCATTTGGCTTCTTGAACCAGTCTGCCCATTCTCCTCTGACCTCTGACATCACCAAGACATTCTGGTCCAGACAACTGCTGCTCACTGGATATTTTCTCTTCTTCAGACCATTCTCTGCAATCCCTAGAGCTGTACTTTGTGACTTCATTATTTTCTTCATTGTTCTATTGTTCTTGAGTTGCAGCTTTTTCACAAGATTTTATCTCTCATTTGTGACCCCTGACAGATTCCTCACATCTTGTTCCACACAGCAGACTGGAAACGGATGCTGTTGTGCAGCTTTACATCAAGCATGGAGAGGCTTTAGAATCAGACCAGATGTAGTGTTGACCTATGTCATGACTTCTCTCAGCAGACTCTTTCTGTAACAACTCAAATTAACTCAGTGATGCTGGATAGATCGTATCTGTCCCGTATTTCTTTGGTATATTACAAACAGTTTCAAACCAGGATGTGGAACCAAGTTTTCCATTGCTTAGAAATTGTACTGAAGTATATTATATACATAATCAGTACTCTGATTATGTTTTTTCTTCAAGTGGTTTGGCTTTCAATGGATTTTCACCAACTTTTCTTGGTCTTAAACCACAGAGCATAACAGGATGTGTCTCCATCCACTCTCGCTTCCCTTTTCTCTCACATGTTTTCTTTAGAAATCTGCTGTACTGTTTTGTTTTTCTAAATAAATTGTCTAAAAGCCCCAGCTGAGTTTTGTGTTGCCAAACATTTTCTCTTTCTCTTATTTTTTTAGGACTCTCACAAATTTGGAGCTCAAATCAAAAAGGCCCTCCAAGATATCATGGCTCTCCTCTCAACTGATGCCAAACCTGCCTCTTCCAAGTCCGGGAAGTCCTTGTGAATCCAGTTGACAGATGCTAAATAATCCAGACCTCCTTATGTAAGACACACTTACAGCTGAAAAGCACATAATAATGCAAACTCAAACTGGTGTGTGTTTTTTAATTGTCCCTCAGAGGTTGCCTCTTTATTTAGAAGCAGATACCTGCCAGAAAAAAACTCTGAAAAAGTCAACCTCTTCAACAATGAGGAGCTGTCAATAAAAAATAAAAGAAAAACTGGAGCAGTTTGTAAAAAGGGAAATTTGGCTTAATTCAACTCATTCGTGTTTTTTTTTTTTTTTGTTATTTAATGCATTAGAGAAGATGATGATGAGGTGTTCAGTGACTTCATCACCTGATCTCTGGGATGTTTAACTTTCTACTTTTTATTTAATGTTTCAGCCACGGATTAAAGTTTAACCGAGGTTAACTAATGAGTGACTCCTGTAATCACCATTTATGTTTTAAAAGTTAGAAATTCTTCATCGTCGCTTCCATGTCGTTTTCTGTATCAGTTCTGTATAAATAAGCAGAAAATACACCTTTAGCTGCATCATTGCTTGTTTAAATGTTTTTTTTCATGTTGAAGTTAAGCTGAGAGGTGAGTTTATGTGAGAAAAGAGTCAAAGCTGGAGGTTGTTAATGTATTAGATGTTTTCTCATGTTTCTTCTGCCTGCATGAAGCTGACAAGTGTGACTAAAGAGGCGGGAAGCAACCAGCTCAGACCAGGCAAGCCATGAAAAACAAAAACCAACTCAAACAGGTCTCCAGACTAACTTTTTGTACTGGTTGCCCTGGTGGGGTAATTATTTTCTATTTTGGGTACAGTTGCAAAAACTCGAGTTGCAACCAGATTTCCCCACCGTGGTTCTCTGCACTGCCTTTCATTACAATAAAGGGTCTTTCTGATCAAAGCCCAGATACATCGATGGTATTTAAATTATTGTATGAAAGAATGAGGCTTAGGAAATGTTTTATCTTTATTTGGAAAATGAAATGGAAAACTTTTTTGTTGTTTTTTTTAAACAAAATTAAAGACGTACAACGTAACTTCTACGAACTCTTGTGTGTCTTTTTTGAATCAGTCTTGGTGCACGTTCCAAACAGCCGGTGTGTTTATATCTGCTCGCGTGTGTCATGGCGCATAAAGCAAAACTGCATCAACGTCACGCGACCCTGGAAGAAGTTGACGTGCGGTTTGTCGAGCTAGAGACGCCGCTGGGCAGCAACAGCTCCACAAATGTACGTAATAAATACCACTCTGCCATCAAACGAGTCGGGACTCAGAGTTTTAAGTTCGGAAAGTTACGTAATGCATCTTTATCGTACTAGCTTTACTGAACTCAGTGAAATTAAACTGTTTTAAACAAAACTTTATTCAATGAATAGATTACAAATGACAGCTAACCTAAAACTGAAAGTAAACATAATTTTTTTCAACCCTGTCCTGTCCAGCATCCTAACATACAGAACGGTGGTCTGTGTGCCATATTTTGCTAGACAGATTTGCTCTACCAAGGGAAATATGTTATATACATGGCTGCCCTTGATATTTTTACTATTTTTATTGTGATCTTATTTTCTTTAGTTTTTATGTCAGTGCCAAACCTGACGGAGAGAAGGAGGAAGAGGGGAAAAACAGGGAGAAAAGGACAGAATTAAAATGTGGGAATAAAAGTTGTCTAGGCTGCCAAAAACACACCACAAAAAAAACAAAAAAAAACAATATAAACTACCACAGTACTACATGATACATAAAGAAAATAGGATAATGATGATATGAAAAAGTAAAGTAGTCATCAAACGTACCTGTAGAGAAATGTGCCAGCACACAAACATCAGCAACATCTAGTCAGAAGCAGATGGAGAGACGAGCACGTTTGTGAGCATGCACGTTTGAACGTGTGTGTGTAGCCATGCAACAAGGAAGAAATGTGTGCTTGCAAGGGAGCCGCACCTCGAAGCATCAGTGGGGGACGGGGTGAGCCCGAGGACCCAAAGGCCCAGCAGGTCAACAGAGCACCAAGCCCAGGGCAGACAGAGCAGCAGCCCACTCAGACCAGAGCAGAGGGGTCCCCAGACCGGAGCCACCCGGCGCAACGGTCGCTGATAAGAGCCAATCAGAGGAGAAAGCCCACCCATTATCTGCTTTTTATCACAGTATCATTCTAAATGTGCAGACAGACATTTAGGTAAATAAAAATCTTTCACCCAGACCTGGAAAAGTTGGACGTGCAAGTGTTTCAGATATGAACTTTGGCTCATCTGAGAGGTTTCTGGAAAAGACGGATGATCAGCTTTGTCTTGACTGAGATCAGGTGATCTGTGTGTCGGAGGGAAACAGGAAAAAAAATGTTTTTACTGGTAGATCAGGTGTAGATGTTTCAGTCAGCTGCTTCCAGGTGTGTTTACTGCTCTAAGTGAACAGAGTCTGAAGTGTTGATTATTTGTTTGGTAAATTGTTGTGTTGCCTTTTAATTTCATGCTTGTTTCTAAAAGGCCTCCTGAGCAGCTGCAGTACTGCTGTCTCTGCTCTAATTATTAACAAGCTTGAATGGTAAACATGACTGTGCAGTGTTGAGTTATTTAGAAAACAAGATTATGGCATACAAGACCAAAAGTCCCAAATTATCCTCCTTTCTTTTATATGTGGCCAGAAAAACAGGAAATAGATACTGAAAATAATGTAATGTGCGAACATAAGAAGATAGTCTGTACTTAGAATGACAAACGTGGGAGACCATTTCTGATGAGGATGTATCAGGTCCTGTATCAGGATGGTTTTCCCCTTTGTTTCTGAAGAATCTCACTTTAAGTCTTCTGATTATTTATAATCCTGACACTTCTTTATGCCTCCACTTGTCCAGTTTCCTCAAACATTTAAGAACACACTGCAAAGCATGCTGAGATAATGCCTGTTGGTACAAAAAACAAAAACAAACTGTCTTATCTAGAGCCCGACAGATATGGACCTTCTGAGGCCGATGTCGATTACTATATTTGGCAGAAAAAATCTGATAACTGATTAATCAGCCCATTAAATTTAAAAAATGTCAAATAAATAAAATATTTTCTTTTTTGGTCCCTCAACACTGACAATAACAAAGACATTAATTACAGGCAGAACATTTAACGGTTTAAAATAGAAAAGCGGAGTTTCCAAGTGCAACTCTGGGAAGTTATGTAATATTTATAATTATATATACACACTTGTATTTATTTATTTAATTTTTTTTTGTCTAAGTCATGACTGAAATGAACCGAAATAAAAACCAGATGCTTTTCTAACATGTCATCTTTGAAAGAATTGCATTTTAAACAGAATGGTCACAAATAAATTTTACTCCACAACAACAACACAGTGAGTGTTACAGCCTGAGTCACGTTCTAGTATTTTCTGACAAAGTAAAACGTAGAGCGACATGAATAGAATAGAATAGAATGCCTTTTATTGTCATTATACACATGTACAAGGAGATTAAGCCATCCCCAGTGGCAGTAGCTGAAGACTAATGTCAATAATTTTAGCTTTTTGGGCCTGCACTTAATCAACTCTGTGCAAATGGCACATCTACATCATTCTGCACAACTGACACTTGACAGCATTGACTGATGTGAAATTAAGAACATATCTCATTTAAACTGCAGAACAACGGCCGATTATGGTTATTTTTAAAAGGGCTATAATCGGCCAATTAATTCAGCCGTCCAATATATTGTTTGGGCCCTTGTCTTATCATTGGTATTATTTAAAGAAGCAACTCATGCAGTAGTTGCATGAAGCTGCTGGTGACAAAGTGTTTAGTTTTCAATACACTTATTCACCAATGCAATAAACGTCCTGGTCCCCGAAGTGCTTGACTTGGGCATTGGGGTGGGTGCTGGCCTGCATTGGGTGGATGTCCAGGAGGGCCTGGTCCTCCTGGACATTGAGGGGTCGGTTATTCTTGGGCTCCATAGACCCTGCACTCTGTCTGTCTCTGGGAGGCTGGCACCTGGCCTGGAGCTAGTTCTCCGTGGCCGCAGGGCGCTCTGGATGGGGCCTTCCTCTGCCGCCCTGTAGGCAGATGTGTGGTCATAAGGTGCTCCTGGGATAGCTCCTAGCTTTTCTCTAAACCTTAGTTCTCCAGGCATCTTTAAGGACTTCCCAAAGCTCTTCTTTGGATGTTGCTCAACCTTTGTTTTGTTTTGTTTTTTTTACCTAGTTGATCCATGCTGCTTCATTAACGTTTCGGTCCCGGCTCCGGAATTGATTAATCAGAGCTGTTCTCCTCTAAGAGCTGGCCTGTGAGCCCATTGGGATTCTATATATTTCTCATGAGATGGACCAAGAGCCTTTTTTACTTTGTCATTAATGGCTTTACAATCAAAGCACATTCTCATGAAAATAATGCGACTCTCAGAAGTTGCAAAGAACTGTTGCGCAAGGCTGTTTTAAAAGATGAGATGGAAGCAAAATATAAAGAAAGGAGGAAAAGATGAAGGATTTTCGTCTGCACTGTAGAAAAAGCCACAAGTCTGGTGGCTGGTCTGTCTGGTGGTTTCTTTAAAATTGTAGAGACATCCCCTTCCCTCACATGCAGTTTCTGTCTGCTAACACACTGTTAGATCAGAGGGAAGAAAGCAGGACTTTAGGTCCACAGAACAAGCAACTTTGAGTCCTTAAACCAGGAAAAAAAAAGACCTGCATGGCTGAGAATCTACAGATAATGGCTGTTTTTGTTTAACAATGACACATTTAAACACTCGTGTCTGAATTTGTGTTTATACAAACATGGATCAGTAAAAGTCCAGCAGACAGTCTGTGTCTTAAATAAGAATGTAGTTAAGCTACATTTTCTGTTACAATACCCGTTATGACATAGTGTATAAGCAGAATCAAATCAAACTTTATTTATATAGCACCTTTCATACATAAAAATAGCAACTCAAGGTGCTTTACAGAGAGTAAAA
>JBAFSZ010000023.1:8662761-8675634 GCA_036919955.1 Melanotaenia pygmaea | reverse complement strand
GTTTGAATAATTGCTTCAAAAAACTGAATCCAAATGACCATATTTGATATTGAATCTTTGTTTTTTTAATGTGTATTATGGTAAAGTTGAAACTTTTGTATTTGAAAAATACAAATAGCTGACAGCTGATCACCATCCGGGCCTGCTGATTTATTTAGATTGAGACCCTTCTGCTGCCGTTGGACACCATCCACACTCAAGACAATAGCTGGACTTGTGTCATCAGGACAATTCTGTCTAAGAGTCGACCTGATGTTCTCATGAGAATCAGAATAATTAACATAATCAAACCGGGCAAAGAACTGGTTAGCCTCATTGCTGCACTGGGGAAGCCAGAGGTACTTGATAGGTATGAAATAAGACACAAAGAAATCAGGTTGAGGTTATCAACATCATGATGGGGAGAGACAGTGGTTCAGCACTCAGAGAGTATCTGATGTCAACTCTGAAGGCTCAACCCCAGTGCAGCCTTTTTATTATGTGGATTATGCACATTGCATGAATCAGTAGCGTAAGAAAGTCAGAATGGAAAAACACAGCATTCATCATTTCATAGCCTTTATCATGAAGAGCAGTTGTAACCACATCCTGTTTTAAAGGAGGAACTTTAAGATGTCAACAGCTCTGCTTACTTTAACAGTACTGTTTCATACTCAGCAATAGTTCTCATTCCTTAGACCTTTAATGTTGCTGTTAGACATCTGACCCTCAACCTTTTCCTTATTTTTCTGTTTCGCTTCCCTAATGTTCGCTTTTAGCTCCCTCTGAGCAGTTTTTCATTGGCCTCTATCACCGCTAAGAAATGCAAGCATTTTCCGATTTATAGCAGCTTTAACCTCACCTGTTACCCACGGCTTCTTGTTAGCATATATATTCACATGCTTACAGGGGATAACAGTTTCAACACAAAAAATTATGTAGCAGGTGACTACGTCAGTGATACTGTGTAGATCACTACTGCTGTCCAAGAGTACAGTCCAGTCAGTACAATCAAAGCAGCCTCTTAAAGTTTCACATGTGTTTTCTGACCAATCGCGGACAGATTCGGTCGTGATCGACTGCCTCAGAGAAAACTATAATCTTTCAAATGGTTCATGAGGTTGTGCTGCCTCTGATAAATTTCCCTTCTTTGGATTTATGTTTAATCTTTTCCATTCTAATCATGTACTTGGACCTGAACTTTGTGAAAGGCTGATCATAGGCTTCTTAGGACATAATGTTTTTGGCTCAGGTGAGTCACACAGACAGGAGTCTGTAGAGGTCAAAAAGCATTTTTCATCCAACTTTTCTGCTTCATTTTGCTCAGGCACAGTGAAAAACCCTGAGGATTAGTGGGGATAACAGATAACAACCACATATCAGCAATTTCCTTCATGCTGCACGTTTTACAATTGATTCCATTTTCTGTGGTTTTCGTCTGTGACGTTCTTCGTCATACCAGCCGTCTAAAGGCCTATTTAAGTTCAATGCAGAAGACGAATACATAGACGGATGGACACTTTCATCCATCTCCTGCATTATTTACATGTAAATTGTTTTGCTTTCGGCCTTACAGATCCATCACACCAAACAGAGCAAAACCACCAGAAACCGTGGGGTCATTGTTGAGGATAACTGAAATGGAAAGGAACAAACCAGAGCAGAAGAGGAACAGGAGGAGGAGGAAGAATAAAAAGAAGACAACAACAATAAGGACCATAACTGTAGAGATGGCGAGAGATTTTGAATTGAGTGGTGTGTCGTGCGTGTTGCAAACAAAGTGATGAATAACCCCCCCCAACTGGTGTCTAAAACGGACGTCAGAACTGACCTCTGAACTCAGCATTGCCCACTAGTGGATAAACTGACTTCATAACCACGGTAACGTAAAAGACGCATGGAATATGTGACAACATTGGAAACAGGCATACATATTAATGGGCTTTAATGCACATCTGTCTTAATTTCAAACAAACAGCATAGTGTAAAAAGGATGAAATAAACAAATAAATTAAACTGAAATTTAAATGGAAAAGTAAATAAATGGGAATGTTAATACAAAGTTAAATTTAAACACATTTTTATAGGTTTCTTAATAGAAAAATTATTTGTAAACCTTTTTTTTTGTTTATCCGTATTTTTATTTCTATATTCAAATTTTATTTTGGTAGTATCAGGCCTCCATATAACCATACGTGCATGTAGAACGGAAGTTGGAATTGATCTGGGTTGGTGGGCGTTGACACTTGGCCGATTGGCCAGACTGTTCTGGGATGGACTGGGTGAGGGTTCTGGGCTCTGGTGCCCAGGGATAGCTCCCTCTCTTAGGGGTAGAGAGGTCAGTTAGTGCCGGGGGTTCTGGGCCTGCCCAGGTGGAGCAGTTGGTTGTCTGGTGTTAGGTTTGATTGAAGGGTCATTGCCTTCTATCTACTGTATCTTTATCTCCTTTTTTCTAGTTTCCTTTTCATTTCTTTTAATTAATTTTTTTTTCTGTCCCCTCCAGTCAGGTCCAGCAAGTGTACATAAATCCCATAATTCAAAATAAATAAGCTAAAACAATATATTTAAATAAAAAAAGAAATAAAAATGAGATAATTAAGAGGAGCCTTATACCAATAAAGCTCCCCGTGGCAAAGCAAATTTGTTTAGCACAACACAGCAGCCAGACCATCATTCTGTTTGCTACAACACTGGGCAGGAGAAGCTAAGTAAAAAAGAAAAAAAAAAAGAGGAAGCATGCATCACAAGCATTAAAAGAAACACTCTTGTTATAAACACTCTTTTCAGATAATCAAACATTATAAAATATTTTTAAATTACTTACTTTTCAAGTTTTCATTTCTCATTTCCAGTCACGTTACTTCTCTCCTCCTGGAATAAGTTTTATATATATGGATTACTTCTGCTTTAAGTCTTTTGGTTCACAGCTACCTTTCCTGGGTCTCAAATTGCTCTGGTCTTTGTTCCCCCATGTCCTCTTCTGTGGTTCTAGTGGACCACTTCTGCTCCGTCCTGGCTCTAGATTGTTCTAGACCCTCAGTCTGATAAACAAAGCTAATAAAAACAGTTTCAGTTTTACCTTCAGATGGAGGATTTTACAGAGACATGCAGCTGTGCTATGACGACCTGAGGGGAAGTGAAAGTACACCCAGAGAGGCGTTTAATCACTCAGCTGGAAATCCGACACATAGCAGTCAGTTTTGTTGGAGGTTTCCACAAAGAGACAGAAACATGATCGTGGATCTGAAGTTCTGGAAGCCTTTAGCTGTGGTTCCAGTCTCTTGGCTGGAATTCAGAACCAGTTCTTCAACTCAAATTTTTAATTGTTTGTCATCTTTGTCCTTGAAATGAGTTTATTGTGTTAAAGAGTCCATTTCTGACAACAAGTTTAATCAACAACACCATTCCTACAAGTTGGAAATTTGAACCAAAGAGAAGATTTTCAGCTTGAACAGGAGAACGGAAAGTCTACCACCCCCTTTCCTCCATTTGGAGTTTTAAGCCTGGTACACATGAGGATTTTTTTTAATTTTATGAGATTTTTTATGTGGTCAAAACCTTCCACATGAGGATAAAAAATCTGGCATTGAACAGTTTTGATCGTATTATGTGTGGTATGCTCCGATAATCTAATCACAGAACAACACACACATAATGATGCTGTCCCACAGCTGATCTATGATCTAGTCCTCCGAGCCGGACATCTCATGTGACTAACTGTGCTCTAACAAAAACATAGAAGAAGAACAATAGCAACAACTGGCAAAAACAAAGAAGAACCATAGTAACAACCGGAAAACAACAAACAGCATGGAAGAGGATAGGACCAGGGAATGATGGTGGTCTTGGGACAGCATGAACACAGACTTTAAATACTTCCTTGCTCCCCAGCCAGCTCGCAATCTGATTGGCTATATTCCGTGCCACGTCAGAATCCACACAGTCACAATTCAGGAGTCGTCAGCTTTCCTCACACATATGAAGATACTGGATTGTAATTATTGAACATGTTCAATATTTCAGATTCTCGGCTATGACCTGTTTAGAGGCCAATTATCGGGACAAATCTGCTCGTAACATACCTTAGTTTACCGACCTTGGTCGGGAAGAGGCAAATTTGGGACAAAAACAGCCCGATAATCTTCATGTATGTACCAGACTTTACACAAGATTCAAGAGCTAGAATGTTTATTTGTCACATGCTCTACTACACATACAATATGCAGTGAAACCTGAACCCATGTAGAGAGAACGGTTAAGATCTGGTGTCGATGTCCCACAGAGAGGACGGGTCAGATCTGATGAAAATGTCTCACAGAACGGTAGGTTCAGCTCTGGTGTAAATGTCCCACAGAGAGAAAAAATCAGATCTGTGTAAATGTCCAGATCGGGTGTCAATGTCCCACAGAGAGAAAGGTTCAGCTCTGGTGTAAATGTCCCGCAGAAAGAAAAAATTTGATCTGGTGCAAATCTCCCGCAGAGAGGTTGATTCAGGTGTGGTGTAAATGTTTTACAGCAGAGGTGCCCAAGTTCAGTCCTCGAGATTTACTATCCTGGAACTTTTAGATGCAACCCTATCCAATACACCTGAATCTGGACTGGACTTGGGCACCCCTGTTTTACAGAGAGGACGGTTGAGAACTGGTGTCAGTGTCCTGAAAAGAAGACAGTTCAGATTTGGTGTCAATATCCCACAAATAGGATGGTTCAGATCTACTGTAAATGTCCAACAAAGAGGACCATTCAGATCCAGTTTAAATGTCCGGCAAAGAGGGTGGTTCAGATCTGGTGCAAATCTACCGCTAAGAGGACGATTTAGAAATAGTATATATGTCCCGCAGAGAGGAGCTTTCAGATTTGGCGTAAATTGTCTTGTAGAGAGACAATGTCCTACAGTGAGGACGTTTCAGATCTGTTGCATATTTCCCACAGAAAGGAGGATTTAGACCTGGTCTAAATGTCCCACAGAGAGGATCTATCAAATCTTGTATAAATGTCCTACAGAGAGGAATGTTCAGTTCTGTTGTAGATTTCCAAGGAAATATTTCAACTTACAATCAGTGCATAAAGTTTATGTAGCAGCTGCTATAAATAAGAAGACACCAACAAAAGTTTTCACTGGAAATAAAAATACTAACAGTAAAACTCTGAAAGAAGAGCTCCATCATTTCTATTTTAAAAATTCTTTACTTCATCAGTTCATTAAACTGACATCCTTCTGTTCACATTTTTTACCAGCAGAAGGAGACAAATCATCATCAATGAAGACTCCACTTCCTCCATTCACATATCTGAGCTAACAGTACTTTGTGTTGATATATTTTGTCTATGAGCAGCCAAGAGTATTCCTTCTAGCTCCAAATAAAAGGCCCTCCACTTGCTGTCATTAAACATGTTCCAGCTATAATCTTCACAGTGGAAGATCTCAAACCTTAATGAGTCTCTTTAGTCTTCATACATTCAAAGAGAGATAGCTGCTAAGATGTGATTACCACATTCTGAGAGCTCTGAGTTTCCTCCGTGACATTGTGAGTAGCCTCCTTTTCAGGAGCATTTGGACTGCAGCCTCCTTTCTTTCTATGCTGATAATTATTTGTACTACTAATAATGTAATATTCAAAATACCTTCAGTGACATGAGCAGAACAAGAGAATTGAGTGGAAAGGATCCTAAGTGGAAGGAAGGGAGGGGAACAGAGTTAAAGAAATGGCAGATTTCAGCCATGTTAAGCAGTCAGAGAATAAAGGTAAGGCCTTCCTGGAATTTATTAAGAGCAGATTCACTCAGATGTCTGCAGACAGCAAGTGCAGAGCTGGAAAAGGAGCTGGATGAAGTGCTGAATGACACTCTTCTGGAGAAGCTCCACGCCTTCAAGGATGCAGTGTAGAAGCTGGCCACCACCTCACTGCATGTGTTTGCTGAGAAGCAGGTGTTACACCTGCCTGAGAGATCAAACTCAGTCATGTTCAGGATGCACCACTAATCTGTCCTCACCTCCTGGAGTTTAAAAAAGATGCGTAAGTCTCCTTCCTTCCCAAACTTCACAATGTGGACGTGTCAGCTTCCCAGCTGGACAGATAGATGCACACACGCAGATGCAACAGTAGTGAGGCTCCTTCTAAAAAAGAGGAATTCACACCCAAACATTCTGGATAACTACAGATCTGTATCCATCTAACCGTTTTTAAGTCAAATGATAGAAAATGTTGTTTTTTATTCAGTTACACAAGTTTCTGAATAAACAGAATATTTTGGAAGAATCTAAATTTGGTTTTAGGACCAACCACAGTACCAAGAAGCCTTTTAGTAACATTTTTAACCACCTCAGGTGGAACTTGAACTCACAGAAACTTTCAGTGCTGGTTCTACTAGATCTTACTGCCTTTCATCCAGTAGATTAACAGATTTTATTAGACAGACTCAGAAGTCTGGTGGGACTCTGAGGTCCTGGTCTTAAATGGTTTTACTCCTATAAAGATAGAAAATGATAACCTATTGCACCCTCAAATATTAAGTATTGCATTATACCATTATTCCCATTTGTGGAGCAGGGCCACTGGCCTAGTTTGTGTAGGTTCTGTTTCAGAAAATCCACTTCTAGTGTCGTCTACAAATCCTGAAATGCTGTCAGTTTAACAGCTGGATTTGTGTCCACCTTGTTGCCTTCCTTTCAATTACACATCCGCCCATTCACTAGAAGGAATCTGCAGCTGCAGGAAAACTTGTCCAGGTTATCTTTTCCACACTGAGTAGTGCAGCAGCTTTCTGGAAGAATCACAATGTGAAAACATCACCAGTGAAGCTACAAGATGTTTTAACTGGCAGCTGGATCCATTTCTTCTGATCACAGTTCATTAGTTTTATTACATCCTAAGAGTCATGAAGATCTTTGCTTCTGTAAACTGCAGACACCAGATCCTGCAGACATGAAGTTCCAATAATTAAAGGCTAAATAATTTGGATTTTTTTCTGTAAAAATAATTTAAAACATTTAAACGGTGGAGGGACAAATGGAAGCTTCCCTATAAACAATCTGTCTCTCTACATTAACAATGTTTTTGTTAAATTTTTCTTCTTCAAAGTAAGAGTTCCATGATGCAATTAACTTGGTGTAATGTGTAGCTCTTTCCTACTTCCTGGTTCCTTGACCAATCATATGCAACTCCCCGCAGTTGCCAAACAAAAGAACTGGACCAGAAATAGTTTCAGAAAAACCTAAAAAGCCTCGGCATCCTGCTAAAAAAGCAAACAACCAAAAAGGGAATAAAACGAGGATCAATATTGGAGAATCTTTTTAAAGGTGAAGAAGTCTGAGCTGGCAAAGTTTCTCCTGAACCGGTAAGCACCGAAATTTTGCTTTAATTAATCGAAAAGTTTGTTTTGATTTACAAAGATTTTAATTTAATTTATTTCTCTCAGTGAATAGTGTCTTTGTCCTTATAAACCTGTGAAATTACTATCAAATTAATTTATTAAGTGAGAGTAATGTAAAAACTACTACTGCATAGCATCTATTCATTAATGTAGCTTTTGTTTACACTCTGTTTTATGCTAACGTAAATTAGCGCGTGAAATTAGCACTCGCATTGCAAAGCATAGCAACCTACTGTGTGTCAATCATCTTTGCTCGTCATCATGATGTTTGCTGGTGCTATGTTCTCCGTCCTTCATAGACTGTATATCAAAGAGCCGTCCTCTCACAAACTGGCAACCTGTGTGAAACTCTGGGGGGTGGTTAGAACGCTCTCCGAATATTTCTTTTTTGACTGAAGTTTTGATTTGAAACACTAGTTGTCAGTGCTACTTATTATGCCTTTAAGTGTCGTTATAGATTTTAACATTAACAGCTACTGTTGTTAAACCATTTCAACTTTTTTAGCAGCTCCATTTTCCTTCTTTTGCTTTTCACGTTTCTCTGATCTAATCCACGTAATAAAGATCTGCAGCCCTTTCATCTTCAGGCAAAACATTTGTCTTCTGAGCTTTAATCACCATGACAATCCACTGACCACTTCACTTTCTGCATGTTGCTAGTATCTCCTCGTTGAGAGCCTTTATTCTAGTGTTACACTCTTGGCTCAATGAGCTTCTACAGAGCTTCTCCTCAACTGGGATTTTTCTCCTAAAGCCTTCAATCCTCTTGAAGACCACCAAAGTAAAGTCTTATTGTGCATCATACCAGGACAGTCCGCTAGACTCAATATGACTGGAGAAACTGTTCTGTTAGGGGTTAGGGCGAGTATGTAGAATAAGTCCACCATTTTTGATCCGGATAAGAACTAGTTTGCACATTCACAATTCCCCAAAATAAGAGGACGTTTCCAGCAAATGGACCAGGATTTAAATCAAAAAGGGCTGGTGTGAATGCGCTGCATGGTTCACTTCCATGTTCCCTTAGCGATCAGGTGCTCCAGTTTCTCCAGGTAAATGTCCTTCCCTTCCATGTGGATAAAAAAATGTTCAGTTTCAAGCATGGTTACTTCTTAATTA
This sequence comes from Melanotaenia pygmaea, assembly GCA_036919955.1. Taxonomy (NCBI): domain Eukaryota; kingdom Metazoa; phylum Chordata; class Actinopteri; order Atheriniformes; family Melanotaeniidae; genus Melanotaenia; species Melanotaenia pygmaea. The sequence continues at coordinate 8,667,165 of JBAFSZ010000023.1, read as the reverse complement.
ATAATGCAATACAGTTGAATGTTTGTTGGAGGAAAACATTATTTCCAAGATGAGCCAAAAGAACAGCAAAACACAAACTTTTCCATCAGCATTTTTAAAGAAGCTCACATTTTCATAATGCAGGTTTCACTCATTTTAGATCCATGCATGCAGAGATATTATGAATAGAAATATAATTAAATAAAAAGGTTTAACTAAATAAATACTGATATGTCAAAGAAGAGTTAGAAAGTAGAGGAAGGAAGCCAAATGAAATCCTGGGAAGAGAAGGAATCCAGCAGTAGAAACTTGAGGATTCAGACAGAATGTGGAGGTCCCAGAACCAGAGACACAAAAGAAAAAAAAAACAACCCCCCCAACAAACAGAGGCTGAACATGGAGGTCCAGACAAGACAAACAGAATGGGGATTCAGACAAGGACACAGCTCCAGTTTTAGTCATACAGGAGCACTTTCTTTATTTGTTAAGAACTTAGATTATAAATTTCACCTTGTCCTGATGAGCCCAGTTTTATAACAACTGAAGCTTAAATCTATTAAATCATGAGTAAAGATCACACATCATAGTTTAACAAGCCATGTTCCACCAGATGAACACAAGTAAAGTAGACGCAGGTCTGACCCAACATTGAGTTTTCAAAGTGCTGGAAGCTGGAAGAAAATGAAAAGACAACTTTCAGAGGCTCTGAATTGAAAGCAAAACACAGTGTCCTGCCTCCAGATGTCTGATAACAGAGCAGCTTTCCAGCTTCTGGAGAACATTTTGTCTCAGTATTTAAGTGACAGACCTCATTTCTAAGCAAGACTTTAACAAGTAATGCAACACATCTTCAGCTGGATTATCAGACCTGTTCCACTGGATCAAAGCTTGAGGTGGTGCAGTCATCTTAATGCACTTGATCCTCAGCTTCATCCTGCAGTTTTTTCCTCATTATAAAAATAAGTCCTTACCTGATAGAAATCTAAGCCATCTACCATTCATAGTAATTTTACACAATTTCACACCAATTTTAAAAAAGTACAGCTTTGCTGATAATCTGACTAAATTTAGACATTTTCCTTTTGTTATAATTAAGGGTTGACTGAAATCCCAAGCGTTTAATAGGCTGTAGAGCCGTGGAAGTCCCCAATCTCTCATATTCACTGATTTTAATGTCAGCTAGTAAAAGATTTTATGGCCACAAAAATTTTAATTTAGCTGCTTTTACAGAGACATAAAATTACCTCCAGGTTTAAATAAAACTGTAAAGCCTTCAGTAGCTCATTTAAATGCTACCAATGCATTTACTTTCACAGTAATATAACCTGAAATATTTTCTGAAACTGGGACTAACGTCCACTCAGCTTGTAATATTCCTTGTCAACCAGGACAATGCTCTCTTTAAACTGGTCCCCCCATGGGTGGACACCCTGTCTGCAGTTACATCCTCTGAAAGAATTCATGTCAAGTCATGAACAGACCCAATAAATAAAATAAAAGCAGAGCAGCATCTACTAACAGCAGCATTTTATTGAATCAGAATGAGATTAAAGAGGATGTAATTACCTCTGACAGTTATTTAGGGTTTCTGCCTCCATCAGCAGCTGCTGCCTGTTTTCCAGGCCAGACGCAGCTCATCTCCATAGACTCTGATGAGAATCAATGCATCAAAAATGGCTTTATTTATCACAGCGCAGTTCATTTGCTTTGAATGACAAACTCAGCCAGATGCTGAGCAAAAACAAAATGCTTACTATGTGTTTAAACACTTCTTAGACACAACTTTATGATGAGAGCCACAGGAATTATGACCCTAAAGAAAATATACTAAATGACATTAAAGCATTTACTTTAGTTCTACTCTGTGTTTAAACTGAAACATTTCCTTATACATCAGTTTCTCTTTTCCATTTTGTGTCCTTGGTGCTGAGAAGCAGCTGTCTTTATTCCCATTTTATAAACACCTGCTGTGTGATTTCATTCACTCTGCAGATTAAAATCTGCTTCTGAACACATTTAGGGTGAGAAGTAAACACTTTCCTAAACATCACATCTACAAAGAATCAATGAATCATCAGTGTCTTGACTTATATAAGAGCTTTCAGCTGAACTTCCTGTTTGGGTCCCAGAAATTACAATTTACACCAAAAAATGCAGCAGAAAGCCATTCAAGAGCCTAATAATTAAATCCTCAGTGAAGATTTGTGTGTCTGCTTAGAAAGAGAGTTTAGTGCACAGCTAAGGTGGAAAACTGACACATTAAATGCTCACCTTATAAAAACAGGCACTACTGGGGAGAGATGCTTCATTTTTACTCCGACTGGCCCAGCAGATCAGGGGCCTGTAAGAGAAAGGAAAGAGGACATTAAAATTACATGTCAGTGAGAAATTAAAACAGGAAAGATAATTTAATATAACAAGATTGAACAGAAAATTAAAATTAAATGTGAAAAAAAGGTGTGTAAGGAAGCCAAGAGCAGTCGGGCTGGCATGTTTTTTACCAGCATTTTCTGGTAATAACTGGATAATTTATTTGGTTATCTGGAGATAACAGATTATAAAGATGGAGGATGGCAAGGGGGCTGGAGCTGTTCCTGATCCATCACAGAACCACCACAGAGAGACAAACATTTAGTCAGACTCACACTCTCTGCTACAGAGAGAGTTTACAGGATCAAACCAGCCTAATATGCAGATCTTTGGACATTAAGAAGTTCTACGGGCTTTTATTGAGCGTGTTTGTGGTTTACTGGGAGCAGTCCTTCAACATGGATGAGAGCTTAGCCATCATCATCATCATCCTCCCTCCTAACACCTCAACTAGTGGGTCCAAAGGGTATCTCAGTACAGAGCTATTCTGGTCACAATCAGCCATCATGGAGATCCTTGTTTCCCAAACGGGGGTCCGAAAACCCATAAAGGGGTCCCCAAAAGACCACAGGGGGCCCTGAGGCTTTGACAATTCAAAGCCATTGTGATTAAAAATGTGTATCTGGTCAAGTTGTTTTAATCATCTGAGCATTTTGTTCACATGGAACTGGCATTTTGGGAAACGTAAGGCTGAGTGTTTAATTGTGACTTAGTGGAAGGACAGGACTCAGCCAGAATCCAGTATTTATGGTGAGAATCTTGCTAATTAAAACGTGAAACCAGCAGGGGTTCACCACGGGGTGCGGCAGGGGGCCACAGCTTTTTAATATCCTTCATACAAATATTTAATATTTGTATGAAGGAGGTGCTCAAGAAAAATTGGTTGGGAACCACTGATGTAGATTTTAGATTAAGTGACTTCCTCCTGTTTACTTGGTGGTGGGCAGTAATTAGGTGTGTTATTGCCACCAACTGGTGAGGAGGGTAACCATGGACAACTGAGTGGTCAGTATATCAAATGGATCACACAGCGGCCATCCTCTAAATGTAAGGCTGGAAAGCGGAGTACATTTAACAGCTGTATGTAATAACTGGAAACAAAACTATAAAGTCCTGCTTTAGCAATGAGAGAGCTTATGTAACGAAAGAGTTTACTGGTAACCAGTAGGAACCCAAACCAGCAGGCTACACTTGACAGTCATTCAGCTCAACATGAACCTGAAACCGTTTCTGACCTTAGTGGAGAACTTTTCAAGCTTTTGTGGAAGTTGAATGACGTCAACTCTGTGTTTTATGTTCCATCCCGCACTAAATACAACAAACACAGCTTTTCTCCTGGTATTACTCTCATCGACTGAGCCACCTGGTTATGTAGACTGCACTCCAGGACAGGTTTCAACACACGGACTGGAGTATGTTTGCTCCCTAGGTCACTTGCTACTCACACACGGACATTGACACTTATACTTCCTCTGTTCTGGATTATTTCACCACCACAACTGACAGTATCACAACAAAGAAGCAGATCACTGCGTACCCTAATCAGAAGCCATGGATGAACAAGGAGGTGCAGCTCCTGCTGAAGGCCCGTAACACTGCCTTCAGATCAAGTGATGCACAGACACTGTGCACTGATGCGGGAACTCCACTTTCAGCCATCGAGGACGTCCAGAAGAAACGCTGTCTGAACCGAGTTCGCAGCATTCTTAAGGACTCTTCATACCCTGCCCATAGACTGTTTTCCCTACTGCCCTCAGACAAGCGTTTCAGGAGCTTCCGGACAATGGCCTGCAGAATGAGAAGTAGCTTCTTCCCCAGAACTGTGTCCTTACTGAACTCTTGCTGAACCTGACACACAACTTCACTGCCCACCCTCTATTCCTCCTTGGAACATAAACTGTACTCTGCCACCATTGTACCACTTGATTATCCTGCACTCACACATATCACTAGTTTTAGCAATCCTTACTGCCTATATTGTCAAGGTTGTGGTGTATGGATCCAAGGAGTAAGCTTGTGGAGAATGACAAAGAACAGTTTATTGAAGGGTGCAGA
>JBAFSZ010000023.1:8569342-8581776 GCA_036919955.1 Melanotaenia pygmaea | reverse complement strand
CCCAGCTCCAGTCAGCGCACAGCCCTGGGTCCCAGCTCCAGTCAGCGCACAGCCCTGGGTCCCAGCTCCAGTCAGCGCACAGCCCTGGGTCCCAGCTCCAGTCAGCGAGCCTTCCAGAGACCCAGCATCTGTCAGCGCGCCTTCCAGAGACCCTGTTCCAGTCAGTGCACCTGCCAAAGGCCAAGCTCCTGTCTACAGCACGCCGGCCAGAGATTCAGCTCTTGTCTACAGTGCGCCGGCCAGAGATTCAGCTCTTGTCTACAGCCCGCCGGCCAGGTATTCAGCAGCGGCCGTCTGGCCGTCCGCCAGAGATCCAGCAGCTGCCGTCTTGCCGTTCGCCAGAGATCCAGCAGCTGCCGTCTGGCCGTCCGCCAGAGGTCCTGCTCCAGTCAGCGCCGCCGTCTGGCCGTCCGCCAGAGATCCAGCGGCTGCCATCTGGCCGTCCGCCAGAGATCCAGCAGCTGCCGTCTGGCCGTCCGCCAGAGATCCAGCAGCTGCCGTCTGGCCGTCCGCCAGAGGTCCTGCTCCAGTCAGCGCCGCCGTCTGGCCGTCCGCCAGAGATCCAGCAGCTGCCGTCCTCCAGAGGTCCTGCTCCAGTCAGCGCCGCCGTCTGGCTGTCCGCCAGAGATCCAGCAGCTGACGTCTGGCCGTCCGCCAGAGATCCAGCAGCTGTCGTCTGGCTGTCCGCCAGAGATCCAGCAGCTGCCGTCTGGCCGTCCGCCAGAGATCCAGCAGCTGCCGTCTGGCCGTACGCCAGAGGTCCTGCTCCAGTCAGTGCCGCCGTCTTGCCGTCCGCCAGAGACTCAATTCCTGTCTGTGCGACCTCCCGGTCGCCCGCCAGAGACTCAATTCCTGTCTGTGCGACCTCCCGGTCGCCCGCCAGAGACTCAATTCCGGTCTGTGCGACCTCCCGGTCGCCCGCCAGAGACTCAATTCCTGTCAGTGCGACCTCCCGGTCGCCCGCCTGAGACTCAGCACCAGTCTGTGCGACCTTCCTGTCGCCTACCAGAGACACAGTTCCTGTCAGTGCGACCTCCCGGTCGCCCACCAGAATTATTAACGTGTCTCTGTCTTTCAGAGCTCCTGTCTGCACCCCTGTCTGCGCTTCAGTTAGTGTGCCTCCCAGCGTTCCAGCTCCTGTCTGCACGCCTGCCCGAGCTCTGGTTCCAGCCCGTGCATCCCTCAGGCCGTCCACCTGAGCTTCAGCCAGTGCATCCCTCAGGCTGTCCGCCTGAGCTTCAGCCAGTGCATCCCTCAGGCCGTCCGCCTGAGCTCCAGCCAGTGCATCCCTCCGGCCGTCCGCCTGAGGTCCAGCTCCAGCCCAAGCAGCTCTCTGGCAGTCCGCCGGAGGTCCATCCTGCACTGCCGCCACCAGAGATCCACCTAGTCAGTCCTTTCAAGCTCCGGTCTGAGCCAGCCTGTCTGTCAGGGGCCAGCTCTAGGTCTGCCTGTCCTCCGGGTCTTCCTTCCATGACCCGGCCCAAGTCTGCTTGTCCTCCTGGTTACCCTCCAGCGGTCATATCCCTGCCCTGGTCTGCTCGCCCTCTGGGTTGTCCGCCTGAAATGCTGTCCCTGTCTGAGACTTCTCTGGTGCGCCCTTCTAGGTCCCCGTTCTCGTTTGGGCAACCAGGAGGCCAGACACCTGTGATCCTACTGGCTCATCGGCCGGGTCCCTTCTGTCTGCTGGTGATTAATTATTCTATTTTCTTGATACTGACCTCTGGATTGCTCTCTGGACTTTGCCTTTAGATCACGGATTTTGTTTTTCCGCTCTGTCAGTATTCACTGAAAAACCTGCCACTGCCTTCTATCACCCGGACTCTCTAATAACTATCAGTACCTGTATTCTCCTGCACTTTTGTTATCTGTTAAATAAACCTCCATTACCTATTCCTGGGTTTCTGATAATTTATGAGTCCTCATTCCTGGTACGTGACAGCTGGATTCTGTTTGTTCTCTCCATCAGATTCCTGTCCACTCACCATGGACATGAACACAGTGGACAGAAACCTCAAACTGTCTGACAACAACAGGATGGTGACATATGTGATGAAGATTCAGTCATATCCTGATCATCCAGACAGATTTAACTGTCCTCAGCTGCTGTGTGAAAATGTTCTGACTGGTTGCTGCTACTGGGAGGTCGAGTGGAGAGGAGACATTTATATAGCAGTGAGTTACAGAGAAATCAGCAGGACAGGAAGCTGGTTTGGATACAATAATCAGTCCTGGAGTCTGATATGCTGTGAAGATAAAGGTTACACTGTCTAGCACAATTACAGAGGAACATCCACCTCCTCCTCCTCTGTCTCTAACAGAGTAGCAGTGTATGTAGACTGTCCAGCTGGCTCTCTGTCCTTCTCCGAGTCTCCTCTGACTCCTTGATCCACCTCCACACCTTCATCACCACATTGACTCATCCTCTCTATGCTGAGTTATGGGTCTGGTCCACCTCTGGTTCCTTGGTTCATCTGTGTAGAGTGTAAAGAGTGAGATGGTAGCAAAGAAACTCTGGCTGGTGAACACATTGTTCAGTCTGTACATGTCTGTCTCTTTCACTGAGAAACATCTTTTCAGATTTACGGATTCATTGAGTTTGTGTGTGAAACTCTTCTAAATGACTCCTTGGAAACTTCTCCCTTTTTCAGTCCTTTAAAGATGGAAGCTGTGCTTCTTCCACGATCCACATATTGTTTTCAGTGAATATCAGGATGTTGTGTTCACTTCAGGTCAGCTATAGTTAGTTTCACTTCATGATGCTGGAAATGAAAATCCTCCCAGTGTTTCACTCTTTATTTACTTTATTCTGTCTTTATTTGGACTTTCTGACATTTTCACATGTTGAATTAAAGATTAATTTTCACGTCAGAAATGCCATGTTTTGCTTAATTTTTTCACCACAAATGTCTGATTTTCAAAATGTAGAATTTAAAGATTTTTCATTAAAAACTTTTACATATAAATTGTATGTTATTTCAGATCAAATTATTTTAGACTTTTTGTGAAAATATTTGATTTTTCTAAATATGATCTAATTTCTCTCATTTTAGTTTATGTGGTTTTGATATTCTTATTCAAGTTTCATTTCATGTTTTATTTTAATCTAATTAACTCATTGGAATTTTATTATTGAGAAAAATAAATTAGACTAAAATCTTATTAAATCAAGATAAACCTTTCGGTTAATTTAAGCAAAATTCCGGTGCTTACCTGTCAAGGAGAAACTTTGCCAGCTCAGACTTCTCCACCTTTCAAAAGATTCTCCAAAATTGATCTTTGTTTTATCCCGTTTTTGGTTGTTTGCTTTTTTAGCAGGACGCTGAGGCTTTCTAGGTTTTTCTGAAACCATTTCTGGTCCGCTTTCTTTACTAGCGTCCATATCAGCGCGCAGCTGCTCTTTTGCTAACATAATGTCAAACACGGAGATAGGACTCAAATAATCAGAGATAAAAAGTGATTTATTAAACAATAAGAATGTGCAATGGTGTTCAATCCGGTCTCTCATGGTCAGCTCTTTTGTGGGGGTTTGAGAACAGGGGTAAGTATTCAGGAAGTCAGTGGCAATGATGCAGTATAATGTTACTCCGCGTACCAGATGTAGTTGGTTTGTCGGAGAGAACGAAACGGCAGGACCGGAAGATTCAGCAAGGAGTCCGCTGGAGTGGGTTGATAACTGTTGAATAGAGAACAGGTTAGAGACGGGATAACTTGGCAGGGTCAGGGACTCCAAACGATAGAAGCAGGGGCTTCTGAAAATCTCCATCAGGGCAGAAAAAATAAGTCCATGATCCAGAATCCAAATCCAGTAAACGGTCCTGAGGTCAGTAATCCAAGAATCCAATAAACAAACAAGACAGAGTTACCAGACAGGGGGCACGCAGAGACGAAAATCCAGGTCCAGAATAACAAGGTCAACGGCAGGCAGACAGAAAAACAACGGCTGGATACGTGCAGGGAAGCACCAAGATGATCTGGCGGAGAGAAGCTGTCACAGGCAGGTATTTAAAGAGCGCCGTACAGGTGAGGTGCATCAACAATGAGTGTGGGGAAAGAGAGTAGGTTCAGGGAAGCTGGGAAGTCCGATCCTTATCAGACGAACCATGACACATAAAATTCCAAAGGCTGCTTTGTTTGGCAACTGTGGGGAGTCACATATGATTAAGGAACCAGAAAGAGCTACACAGTGCACCAAAGTTATTCCGTCACGGAAGAGAAAAAACTTGACAAAAACATTGTTAATGTAGAGAGACAGATTGCTTATAGGGAAGCTTCCCTTTATCCATTGCAACCAATGAGAACATTTTAAATTATTCTTACAGAAGAAATTATTATTTAGCCTTTAATTATTGGAGCTTCATGATTCTTAGGATGTGATTAAACTAATGAACTGTGATCAGAAGAAATGGATCCAGCTGCCAGTTAAAACATCTTGTAGTATTCACTGGTGATGTTTTCACATTGTGATCCTTCCAGAAAGCTGCTGCACTAATCAGTGTGGAGAAGATAACCTGGACAAGTTTTCCTGCATCTACAGATTCCTTCTATTGAATGGGCAGATGTGAAAATGAAAGGAAAAGCTTTTAAACTGACAGCTTTTCAGGATTTGTAAACAAGAAGTGGATTTTCTGAAACAGAACCTACATAAACAAGGCCAGTGGTCGTCTTCCACAAATGGGAATAATGGTATAATGCAACACCTAATATTTGAGGGTGTGATAGGTTATCATTTTCTATCTTTATAGGCGTAAAACCATTTAAGACCAGGACCTGAGAGGCCCTCTTGACTTCTGAGTCTGTCTAATAAAATCTGCTGAACTACTGGATCCAGTAGAACCAGGACTGAAAGTTTCTATGAGTCCAAGTTCCACCTGAGGTGGTTAGCAATGTTTAAAAGGGTGTCTCAGTACTGTAGTTGGTCCTAAAACCAGATTCAGATTCTTCTAAAATGTTGTTGTGTTTTTTGGACCACTGTGAGAGCTATACTCTTCACACAACTTCACACAACAAGGAATGTCCGTTTTGTCAACTTTTCTGAACGCAGATGGTAAGTACAGACATGTAGAATCTACATTAGCATCTGTATCACTGATGTGTTGGGTTGCGGTCTCAAGCTGAGCTGTCCATGCACAAAGCCGTGAGCACCATTTAACAAACAACTAGAAACTGAAAAACTACTTCTGTGAGGAGACTTCACTGACCTCTCATGCGTATGAATGCTACTCCTTTTAACCAATCCGAACGCGATATTGGATAACATGCACAGAACAAGGGAGGGTCAAACTTAGCTGCTGTGATCTGCCTTACAACATTCTGTTTATTCAAAAGCTTGGGTAACTGAATAAAAAGAACTTTTTCTATCATATTATGCTTTTAAATCTTTCCTTTTCACATGTAAATCATTAATTTATGGTCTATATAAAGTAGAACTGAATTCCTGGTTATTCTAGCTCCACACAACCCTTGTTAACTCATTTTCTGAGGCACGTCTTTAGAGCGACTTGTTTTGGTGCAGCCTCTTTAAATGTGAACGAGGCATTTCATGCCCCACCTCCCCATTCGGCCACATTTGTAGTTTGATAGCAGTGATACAATTATGTACCGGCGAGAAACGTTTTATTGGCAAGTTTACTAGAGATTTCAACAGAAAACGCGTCCATCCAGCCATACATGTTTGGGTCCTCCTTCCTCCCTTACTTTTTGCCCCTTACTGATAAGTTCCCCATACACTTCTGTGTATTTTCCATCATCCCATGCCATCTTTACCAGCTGTCCCCCCACCCCCAACACTACTTTTTTTTTTTTTTTTTTTACCACAATATGAATGAGATAAACAAGGCCTCAATGTCTTTTAAAAATTTATTTAAAGAATGGTGGCATTTGACATACCCATCATATTTGAATGATTTATTGTGAATGTGATCAGGCTATGGAAAAAGCAGAAGTCTGTACATGTTGTATATTTTTTTCTTTTTTTCTTTTTTCATTACTGTTTCATTTAATCATTAGTATTGTTTTAATCTATGTGTTTTAATCAATTTGCTTTAGGTGGAGGCTCCGAATAAGCCAAACTGGCTTTTTGCCTCTTCCTGCACAGCTTTTTTTTTCTGTTGATATTAATATTTTGTGCAAATAAACTAAACTAAACTAAACTAAACTAAACTAAACTAAACTAAACTAAACTAAACTAAACTAAACTAAACATTAGGGAGTTAGCCAACACGAGCGTCAAGAAAGTCACTGAATGCATTTGGATCATGTGTTTCACTACACAAAATGGCAAAAAAAGAAAGCCAAATCATTTTATTCAAAGTATACAGTACAGTTATATTCTCAGATAGAAAGCTAAAAGTTAGCACACAGTACAGTTATATCCTCATCGAGATGCAGTCTTTCTGCAAATCCGTTCAAATACTGGCAGAGATTACTAAAGCACTGGTGCTTGACGTGCTTCATGCAAACAAAAAGGACTTTCCCAACTGATTGTGTGGGATGATATACCCAACAAGCGCACATTTTAACTTATCTACTGGTAACTTCGGCATAACTAAATGTGAACTACAAAATTTCTTTGAGACAAAAAAAAAACAAAAAAACAGTGGATTCACAAAAATTAATACCCCAAAGTCCATGATCTTATTTAGCAGACTGTTACACCCGCACCAGGCCCTTCCACGACCACACCTGTCACGCATCATCGGAGTCAGTCTCCTGAATACTAATCAGCCGCACCTGCATTCAATCGGAGCCTTAGGCTATATATACTCCCACTCTACATTCACTCCTCGTCTGACCTAGTTTCAACACTGGTAGACTTTTCCTGCTGTCCCCTTCCCAGTCTCGACTCCCTGGCATTCATCCTGATTGCATATTCCTCCCGTACAAGTCGTAAGGTCTGATTAGTGCAGCCTGTGCAGCCTGAACATGAGAGTCTGATCTTTTCAGGCAGCTGTAACGTCTGCTTCTCAGCGAACACACGCAGTGAGGTGGTGGCCAGCTTCCCCATGGCATCCAAAAAGATCTGGAGCTTCTCCAGACCTTCCAGAGTGGCATTCAACTCTTCAGCCAGCTCCTTCTCTAGCTCTGCACGCTAGCTGTCTTCAGACATCTGAGTGAATCTGCTCTTCATAAATTCCAGGATGGCCTTACCTTTATTCTCTGATTGCTTAATATGACTGAAATCTGGCTCCATTTATTCAGCTCTGTCTTCAACTCTGTTCTCCTCCCTTCCTTCCACTTAGGATCCTTTCCACACAATTCTCTTGTGATGCTTATGTCACTCAATGGTAAAGATGTGGCGAACCATTACATGTTCTACTAAAAACAAAATTTTTGCTGGTTTCCTTTCCCCTCAAACTTAGGGGATCAGCAGTCTCAAAAATTGTCTCCTTGGCCCTCCCAAATAATCCACCTCCTCATTTTTTTCCCATGTCAAACGAAACTCTCTACTTAGAAGGAGGGTCATAAGATACCCTGCGGAAGCCCCATACAGCTCTTTCCTAGACAGCAAAATGATTTATTTTAGATCTGCACTGCTAATTTAGGTTTATTTTGCTTAAAAGTTCCAGAAGTATCTATGTTTTCTGCACTGTCGATATAGCAAAAAAGAATGAGGGTTCAGAAACATAGTGCATAGGAACTTTTAAAAACGACTGAGGCTTGTGCTGTCCGTGATTATAATCAATGAACCCAAAATATGTCATATTAATACAAAGATCAAGGGTCAGTAAAATAAGGAAAGATAGACAAGCTCTAGCTCTTTTGTGATTATCTGCTTAAATATACAACTAGAGAACCTGTATCAAATATCATGTCATGAAATGGCACTGAAACATTAGCTATCTTATAAAACTATCAGCCCTTTTAATTAAAAAGTTGTGGAATTGAAAATTAAAAGCATTATCAGTGAACTTTGAACCACAAACATAGTGTAGAATGACATGAAACAGTAATGTATTATAATAAATTTAGTTTGACTACAGAACAATAAACAATTACAAAAAAGAATATGATTAGCAATATAACCTCAACATTAAAACCAATCAATAAGATGCACATATGAATTAGTAATAGGCTACTGTTTGACTGAACCAATTGGAAACATGAACTGAATTGTCTGTCAACCCTTTTGATGTGTAAATTTTATGTCTGTGGTCATCTTCACAACTAATCGTACCATTTAACGGGTAATGTGACTAGTCATTATTTTCCTGGTGAAACGTTCTTATTTGATCCTTTAAGAACAGACGCCCATGACCAGGTTACATTTACGAGCCACCATAAGGATCAACCTCAATTAGAGATAAACTAGTCTGATGATACTGGAAAACTTGAGTTAAACTCACGCTGTAAGTACATAATAATAATAACTGTCTGATAAGAGACAAAAACACGTAATTTGTTTATATTCATATATCTTGTCAGGATTATATTTTACTGTTTTGTCATGTTCTGTTTCTGCTTCTTGTGATTCAGAGATTCTACTGGGTATGGTGGCGGTCCTGCTAATTGAAGATTCTCCTAACCTGGTGGTAATGGGAGATACCGCTCACCTTCTGTAGGCTTTGCCAGTCTACATAAGAGCCAGTCTGCAGTTGTCTCAACGCCAGATCATTGCCTTGCCCTAATGGTACAACACCAGCCAATAAGAGATTCTTTTGAGTTATTGTGTACAGTCTGATTCGTAACATTTTTTGTCCTACCTACCTTTACAGAAGAGTGCCACTTTCCAGTCTGAAGGACCCAACACAAGCTTCTTCTGGCCTGCAGCCCTGCCACAACTCCTGCCTCAGTGGCTTTCCAAGGACACTGGATTCACTTGTACCACCACTTGTACCTGCACTGTGGCCACGGTTGTCACAGTTTCCATCATTTAACTCCATTACTCTTTTTTTTTAACAGCACTGCTAGCAGTGGGGTTAGTTCCATAGCCATTATCATAGCCGCTTGTATTGCCATCTTCATTGTGACTTCTTGAGCTTGCAACAGCTCTTGTGGTAATACAGCTGCTTGTACAGGTGTGTAGTTATGTGAAGCACCAACTTCAAAAAGGTCATCATCACTATCATTGGCAGCTGTGACAATGACTGAGGTTGATTTAAGAGGGATATGAGTAGACTCTTTTTCTTTACATCCAGTCTTTCATCTGAATACATCACTTTCTGCTGGAACTGATCCAGAAGGGAAGAAGTGGTAAAGTAGAACCAATGTGATTTTACAGGTGTCTGCATGGCTCTAACAGTGATTCCCCCTCCCCACAGCCCCCAAAAGGTCAATTACCAATCTGGTCTCATTCTATGTTCATACAAGACAGTTGGGACTGACAGGAGTAAGAATTAGACAGGTTAGGTAGAAGACAGGTGATGTGTGGATTTCCAGATGAAAATAAGACTGATGAGAAAAATCTCACACTTTAGGATGAAACTGACATGAACATGCCAGTCATGTTTCTGTAAGGCTGTAAACTTTAAAGAGGAGGGGGAAGGTCTGATGTTGCTCCTCCTAAGTGTCCTCCCTCCTACGTTTCCTGCCTCCTGCCTGTCCTCCCTCCATCACAGGTAGAAATGTGACTCATTCCAGGAAGCAGCTCATCTATGTATCAGTGGAGATTCTTCTTCTTTTTCTCTGAACAAACTGTAAGTCTGAATTTTCCTCTTTGTTTCTGGAATGTTTAGAGAACGTGTTCACTTCTGATTTCAGCTCCAACGTTAATCTCTGCTGTTTAAAGACAAATCTGTACAATTATCAGATTATTATTTCTGTGCGGATCAAACTGTAGTTTTGTTGATGTGTAATGAATGTAAGGAATGTGACTCTACAGAACAACTTGAACTTTGAGTTTCTCTTCATGTCCATAGTTAAAACAAGCAGGTTTTTCAAGTTTCAAAGTTCTGTGTTGCAACATTATTTCCTTGATCAAAATCCACCACCTTATTTCATAAACAGGCCCAATTACAACAAGGTTGGGAAAAGTGTAGAAAACCAGAATTCAATGATTTATAAATATATTATTAAATATATATATATATATATATATACAATTTTATTTTGTTCCCAGTAAAAGAAAAACAACATACCAGATGATGAAATTGATGATTTTACCATGTCACAATATTAGCTGTTAGTGAATCTGATGGCACCAACACGTCTGTAAAAACTAGTTCCAGGCTGATGTTCAGCATGGTGCAGCACCCCCTCTTCTTCTAACAACTATCTGGAAACGTCTGGGAAGTGAGGAGATCAGTTTCTGGACTTTAAGGAGAGGAATGTTGACCTATTCTGGTCTGATGCAGGATTCTAGCTACTCTACAGTTCTGGACACTATTAGCTGGATTGTTGCTTCCATGATGCTCCAGATGTTTTGTAGTGGTAAAAGGTCTGGACTGCAGGCAGGCCAGTTCAGCAGCCAGACTCTTCTCATGTGAAGCCATGCTGTTGTGATGGATGCAGGATGTGTTTCAGCATTGTCTTGCTCAAATCTGCAAGGCCTTCCCTGAAAGAGACATTGTCTGGATGGGAGCAGATGTTGCTCTAAAACCTCCATGCACTTGTCAGCATTGATGGAGTTTCACAGATGTGGAAGATGCCCACACCTTAGGCACTCATGCAGCCGGATGCTCCCTCTCCTCTTCAATCTGCGGGACACGGTGTCCATGCTTTCCAGAAACTAGTTCACATTTTCATCCGGTTTCCACTTTTCCTCAGACCATTTTAAATAAGCTTTGGTCCAGATAAGATGGAGCTGTTTCTGAATCCTGTTCACATCTGGCTTCTTCTTTGCATGATAGAGCTTTGATCGCATTTGTGGATTTCAGGGTGAACTGTGTTCACAGAGTGATTTCTGATAATCCATGCAGTGGTTTCCAGTAGAGAATCATGTCTGATTTTAATGCAGAAGATCACCAGCATCCAGCCGAGTCCCAGGCACACAGAGATTCCTCCTGATTATTTCAGTTTGTGGATGATATTACAATCTGCAGATCAGGAAGCATCAACTCGACCCTTGAGAGCTACTGTCCTCCAGATTTTAGTTTAGTACATAAAAGTAAGTCTTACTAACAACAAACTTTGACCTCCAGCATGTTTTACATGAACATTACTCTGCAGCTCATTCAGAGCTGCCAGAATCAGTCTGTTTATCTGCTGATCAGCAGAAAATCTACCGATTGCTCACACATGTGGGTAAACTAAATACCTGAAAGGGTTTTTAACTAAATGCTGTTCATCACAAAACATCACTTTCATCTCTGGAATTTATTCAGAATATTTTACAAACAAAACCGACAGTTTTCTTAAAAATGATCAACATGTTGGTCAGAAATTAAAATAGATGTTTGTTAGAACTTTAATTTAAATCAGAGATATTTTCTAACTCAAACTGTCCCACTTCCACTGTGTTTAACGTGCTTCTGTTGTTTTTATCTTCTTGTTTATATTTGCTGTGAAAATGTGAATGAACTTAATTATAATGGTGAATTATTATTTTTTTTCCCTGCTGAACTTAGTCATACCTGTTTAATGCTGGAACTGCTGATTGAACTACATTTATTTGCTGCTTGATACTAAACCCTCATTTTATTTTTTTATCTATTCCAGTATGTCAAAGCAGCTGAAGGCAGCTTCCTCTTCCTCACTGCTGTCTGACTGCATCCATTTGACTGAAACAGAAACTCAGAGCCAATCAGAGGAGCAGTAGAAGATGGAGAGGAGTATTTCAGTTGATGAATGATGTGTGTTTCCTCTGCAGGTGAAGGTAGAAAGTGTGTATGAGCTGATGTGAATCCAGCATCATGGATCAGGACAGAGAGGAGGGAGTCCATCCCTCTAAAACCACTCAGAGGTGAGATGTCCATCTCTAACTGTCCATGACCCTTTTCCATGTCAGAGATCAGAACTCACATCATTAAACATCTGGATTATCAGGAGCCAGCCTGGGCATGAAGTTAGACCTGGACCAGAACCCAGCTGTGTGTCCATGAAGAGCAACCAGTCGATGGATAAACCTGCTGTTTTCAGGTCAGACCAGCAGTGAGTATCAGTCAGAGTCCAGTGGAGGCTGGATCAGATTTCAGATAAAAAAAGAGTGTCAGGTTCATCATTTGTGGACTTCTCCTCTTCAAACTAAATGTGAACAATTTCAGAATTCAGCAGCAAAACCATCTTTATTTACAGGAATTATCCAAGACCTGGACATGGACCAAGACCTCAGCCTGGTCCTGGACCTGGACCTGAGCCCAGCTGTTTGTCGTATAAGAGCGACAGTTCAAAGGATCTCGCTATTCATTTTAAATCAGACCCGCTGAGGTGAGCTGTGTGAAATTGTTGCATCAGTTTAGTTTTATTCCATCGTGTCTTTCAACTTAATAATAATAATAATAATAATAATAATAATAATAATAATAATAATAATAATAATAACAATAATAATAATAATAATA
>JBAFSZ010000023.1:8493119-8506980 GCA_036919955.1 Melanotaenia pygmaea | reverse complement strand
GCTAAACTTGAACTTAATGAAATAATAGATAAAAAGACACAATTCTTGGTGCAAAGACTTCGCTTGGAGAATTTTGAGCATGGCAACAAAGCTGGAAGGTTCCTGCCTAATCAGTTAAAAACAAACAAGGAGAAAACAACCATCTCCTCTGTCAGAGATCCAGAAGGAAACATCAGCCACAACCCTGACAAGATAAATAACACTTTCAAAGAATTCTATAAAACATTATACACATCACAACTAACTACAACAGATGACAATATTGATAAATTTCTTATTAACATCAATCTTCCAAAATTAAAACATGAAAATAAAATGGTCTTGCATTCCCCCCTTATAAAAATATTATATAACAACCCAAATGCATGTGTGAAGACCCATGATCAAACCTCTCCAAGCTTCTGTTTGCAGAGAGACACCAGACAGGGCTGCCCGCTTTCTCCATCATTCTTTGCTATTTTTATTGAACCCCTAGCTACTGCCATAAGACAAAATAAAGAGATTAAAGGAATCCATGCCAAAAATATAGAACACAAGATAAGTCTTTATGCTGATGACATATTACTTTTCCTTCAGAACTCACCGACATCTCTCCCTAAGACAATCACACTTATTAACACATTCTCATCAATATTTGCTACTCTATTAACTGGTCTATTGTTATGACTATTGTTATGCCCATTAACTGTGACCTACAAAACACACCTAATACTACAATACAGTCTGGAAACATTAGATATTTATGCATAAACATTTCCCCCAGTTTATCAGAACTAACAAAGCCAAAATATGTCCAGCTCCTCAAAACAATAGAGGATGATCTCTCACGGTGGAGGCGCTTACCCATATCACTCATGGGGAGGGTTGCCACAGTTAAAATGTTGGTTCCACCAAAAGTAAACTACCTGTTTTCAATGAAACCCACTAAACCATCCTTCAGCTGGTTTAAGTCACTGAACTCACATATATCTAAATTTAAACATCACATATCAGTCTAAAAACTTCATAATAGACTAAAGACTGTCAAATGCATGTATCACCCATGGGATGAAGTTCATTTGAAGTTTCAAAATCTTTTGGAACTGTAAGGACCAGATGGTGTGCATCCAAATCTAACTGGGTGTAAATTACTTGGTGTCATGCTGTTTGGATGGCAAACCCAAACATGAGTGTATAGATAAGAGCGAAGAATCCAACAGAGAGGCAATCAACTCCCAACTTTTTCTGACAGAAACAAAAACAGCAAAAGACACAAGTGCTACAGTTCTTGAAGAAACATCACCCCCTCATTTTAGTTTTATGAATAAATGTTGAAACGGAAGAGGAGGGGGAGCAGAAGCAACCTTATTTAAAGATTTTATCCAGTGTAAAGAGAAATCATTTGCTGATTTTACTTATTTTGAAAATCTTAAATTTATTTTAAGGGGCATTTCTAAAATGCTATTTCAAATCATCTACAGACATCCAGATGCAGTTTATACAAATGATTGATTGATGAATTTTCTGAATTATTGTTGGTTATCTCTTCTGATTTTAACTATTACATCTTAACTGGGGGTTTAACATTCACACAGACAACATGATGGATGGTAATGTCAAGGAATTTTCTTCTATACTGGACATGTTTGGTTTGTGGCAACTTCTAAAAAAACTGACAAACATTTGCAGTCAGATTCTGGACTTGGTTGTTTCAAAAGGTGTTGATATTTCTTCTTTGTCATTGGCTTGGCTTTGTCTGACCATTTTTGCATTTTGTTTGATTTATTGTCCAAACAAGCTGTTCCTTGGTTCGGAAGAGGTACATTACTGAAAGAACAAGTGCTTCGTTTGTGGAGGACATAGCTATGTTACCAACAACCAGTGCAGAATCGGTTGACGGATTGAGCACCTTGAGCAAACAGAAAACATCATGGAAAAACACAACTGCGGTCATGAGCCTAAACAGAGAATGTAGAAAAACTGAGCAGAAATGGTGGAAAAATAAACTTCAAATTCACTATGAGTTGTACAAACAAAGCCTGCGTAATTATAACTGCGAGCTGTGCAAGCCATAGAGCTGCATTTATCTGAAATGATTAACAAGAATGTCAACAATTCTCACACTCTGTTTGCTATGATTGAAAAACTTAGAAATCCTCCTATAAAGATAAGCTCAGAGCTCAGCTCTACTAAGAAATACAACCAATTTGCCAACTTTTTTAGCCCCAAAATTAAAACAATAAATATTAATTCTACACAGTCAAACAAGAAAACAACTCTTGTCTATAAAACCTGGAAATAATTCTGATGTTATGTCACAATTTCATATGGTTGATTTTAAAAGGCCTACAAGAAACAATTTCACATTTGAAATCAACAATAATCACTCTAGACATGATACCATCTGACTTTTTAAAAACAGTTTTTACCTCAGTAGAAAGTGATCTCCTACTGATAGTTAACAGCTCACTGGCATCAGGCATTTTTCCCATGTCACTAAAGAGAGCTGCCATTAAGCCACTCCTAAAGAAAATGACATTAGACGACCCTATAATGAACAACTATAGACCTGTCTATTGCCTGACCTATATCTAAGATTATTGACAAACTTGTATTTCATCAGCTTAATGATTTTTTAAATGAAAGTGGAAATCTTGATAATTTCAGTCCGGCTTCCGATCTCATCATAGCACTTAAACAGCTCTGGTCAAAGTGTTAAATTACATTAGGTTGAACACTCATTCTGGTCAAGTATCAGTCTTGGTTCTGTTGAATCTCAGTGCTGTGTTTGATACTGCAGATCACAGAATCCTGTTGCACAGGATGGAAAACTGGGTTGGACTTTAACTGGTTCAGGTCCCATTTAGAAGGCCAGAGTTATTTTGTTACGATCGGCAGCTATGAATCTGCGCGAGTAGCCATGACTTGTAGAGTCCCCCAGGGGTCAGTCCTTGGACCTCTTCTGTTTAAATTGTATATGATCCCTTTGGGTCAAATATTACAGAACTTTGGCATTATTTTATCAAAGTTATGCAGATGATACACAACTTTATGTGTCTGTCACATGACGACTGCAGCCCAATAGACTTGCTGTGTCTGTGTCTGTAACAAATAAACACCTGAATGAGGGAGAATTTTCTTTTTACAACTAAGTGAAGACAAAACTGAGATTATTTTGTTTGGTATCAAAGAGAAGAGGGTCAGCATTGACAATCACCTGGAGACTGGGGCTGTTAAAATCACCAACCAAGTTCGTAACCTTGGAGTGTAGATAGACTCAGACCTGACTTTCAGCAGCCACATCAAAGCTGTCACTAAGAAGCTTTTTACCAGCTCATAAACATCAACAGAATTAAAAGTTTAGTCTCCCAGAAAGACCAGGAGAAACTCATCCATGCATTCATCTCCAGTAGGCTGGATTACTGTAATGGTCTTTAAACATGACTTCCTAAAAAGAACATTAATCATCTGCAGCTCATCCAAAATGCTGCTGCTAACAAGGACTAAGAGATCTAAAACACATTACACCAGTTTTGAAATTTTACACTGGCTTCCAGTCAGTCACAGAATAGATTTTAAAACACTTCTGATCATTTAAAAGTCCCAGAGTGGTTTAGGCCGAGAATACATCTGTGATATGTTCAGAGAATATAAACCTAGCAGAGCTGTTACATCCAAAGACTCTGGTCAACTAGTCCAGAAGAGAGTCCACACTAAACATGGAGAAGCAGCATTTAGCTGTTATGCTGCAAACAAGTGGAACAAACTGCCAGTGTAGAATAAACTTTCACCAAATGTAGATACTTTTTTAATTTCATGTTAGAAAAATTTCTTTTCTCATGCGCCTATGCATGAATTCTGCACAGAAACTTTTGAATTTATTTTGCTTTTAATCATTTTAATGTCATTTATGATTTTATTGTGATTTTTGCTATTTGTTGCTGCCTTTTACTATTTCTTCATGTCTGTACTGCTTTTGTTTTATGTAAAGCACTTTGAATTGTCCTGTACATGAAATGTGCTATAAAAACTGCCTTGCCTAGCGCAGGTAATATACTTATAGGTCTACTATTCTTAGCTGAAAATAATTCTTTGTTATGCTTTGGTAAAAATTTAACTATTTTTCATTCAAAAGGACATACACATTTTTAAACTTTTGGGCAAGAGGCAGAGCAGTCAGATCAGCTCCAGGTTTCAGTAACTTTATCAAAGTTTGTTAACACCTGCTGGTTTTTCTTTGCCTTTTCTGAGTAATTTTAATGTTGTAGCTATCATCTAATTTTGTACCAGCAATTTAATCTTGATAATACCTTATTATCTTCGTTTTATTCAATTTTGTGACCAGATTTAACAAGTTACGATAAAAATCTCATTGCAATGCATTTCATAATCTTACTGCTTCAGCTTTGGCTCGATACCTTTGGGTCATATAATCTCTAAGCTCTTTTTCTAAACATAGAGCCCAAGCATTCCTCACTGTTTGCTTCCTTATTGGAGCATGTCTATCAATAATTGCCGTTAATAAATCATTAAACACACCTAAAGCCCTGTTAGCATCCTGCTCCTTCAAGACTGTAGAAAAATCAATCCATTTTACATCATCATAATAATTATTCCAATCCAAATGTGTGAACACCCTCTGTAAAATAATCTTCTGACCAAATCTTGGTCCCTCCTACCTATCCTCCCTCCTACCTGTAATCCCTCCTACCCTTTCTGCCTCCTACCTGTCCTCCCTCCTACCTGTCCTCTCTCCATCACAGATAGAAATGTAACTCATTCCAGGAAGCAGCTCACCTGTGTATCAGTGGAGATTCTTCTTCTTCTTCTTTTCTGAACAAACTGTAAGTCTGAACTTTCCTCTGTTTTTGGAATTTTTGGAGAATGTGTTTACTTCTAATTTCATCATTCTTATTTCCTTGATCATAATCCACCTAAACTTCACATAAACAGCTCCTCATACAACAAAGTTGAAACACTATAAAAGTGTAGAAAAACAATTAAACATCATCAACCATATTTTATTTCCAACAGAAGATAAACAACATATCAGATGGTGAAACAGACATTTTACCATGTGATGGTAAATAAGAGCTGACACTGAATCTTTTAAACCCGTCCTGTCCAGCACTGTACAGAATCTGATTTTTTTCATCTTTAAATCTTATTTATTTATTTTGAATTATGAAATTTATGTAATCTTGCTGGACCTGAAAAAAAGGAGAAAAGAGAAGTAAAAAGGACAGTAGAAAAGAGAACGAGGAGACGATAGATAGACGCAACGACCCTTCGAGCCATCCTAATACCAGACAACCACAAACGGCTACACCTGTACAGAAACACAACAGAGAATTTGCTACAGCCTTTACAGGAAACCACAGCTGAATATATATATATATATTATTAAGGCTGTCAAAAATAATTTGTTTATGGCAGTAACAGAACAACTTGAACTTTGAGTTTCTCTTTGTGTTTGCAGTAAAAACATTCAGGCATGTTTTTCAAGTTTTTAAGTTTTATGTTGCAACATTATTTTGTTGATCATAATCCACCTCCACCTGGTTTCACATAAACAGCTCCAATTACAGCAAAGTTGGGACTCTGTGTAAGAGTGTGGGAAAACAGAATTCAACGATTTATAAACCTCATCAAGTCATATTTTATTCCCAGTGGAAAATGATCAACATATCAGATAATGAAACTGAGACATTTTACTGTTTGATGGAAAATATGAGCTGATCGTGATTCTTTTAAACACATTTTGAATTATGGAATTTATGTTATCTTACTGGACCTGACTGGAAGGGAAAGGAAAATAAGAGAATTGTAAAAAGAAGTAAAAAGTAAAGTAGAAAAAGAAAGAGGAGGCAAAAATGCAACAGACATAAATACCACTTCAATCCAACCTAACACCAGCCAACAAACTCCTACACCTGTATAGAAATACAACAGAGTGAGCAGAGAGGTGTGTGATCCTGCAAATGCTACCACGTCTCTACGGAGGCTAGAGGCAGACAAAGGTTGTCCTTAGACCCGGGCAATCAGCAGCAATCCCGGAGCACGAACTTCAGCCACACCAGCACAAAGATGACCCAGGCCTCAGCCAGAGCCCTCTGTGGCCCTGGGGCCCAGGCAACTGATAACTTCAATAGATCAAGCACTGATTTCAATTGTGGATGGGTCAGTCAGTTTAGATTAGTTACTGCTTGTTTATATCTTGGTTTCTGGTTATTGTTTGCATTGCTAATGTCAGGCTACGTTGTTAGCATGTTCTCTGTACAATCTGACAACAGTTGAAGCCGTGACACAGGTCACACCTACTGTTTACTGCTCAGTGCAAAGCAGAAAGAGGTTGTGATTTTAAGAAAATCTCCTATAAAAGATAATTTGTTTAACTTCAGTAGAACAAGTATTGATTTCAATCATGGATGGTTCAGTTCACATTGGGTTCACACCATATAGGGTAAAGACCTGTGAGTCATGCACGAGTCCACCGACCAGGGACATGAGATATAACCTCCTCAAAACCAAACCAATGCACAATGTGCTTCAAACTCATCCCTGTCAGACATGGGTACAAACCAAGACGTGTCACTCGTAGACACCGCAATCCGCAAAACCTGTCGTTTCCAATGATGCAGTGGTAATGTAGAAATTTTGGAAAGGCTGGGTCACCTTTACAGTGAGCAATGAAACCTGTTTATGTCGGCTGCTCACAGCAGGAGCACCGTCTGTAGTTACCGCCACCAGCTTTTACAGTGGTACCTTTCTTTTCTCTCTGTGGGACATTTACACCAGATCTAAACTGTCCTCTGTAAATTTTTATTTGCAGTCTGGAAGTGACTGGGTTCACGTTTCACTACATATTGTACATGCAGTAGAGCATGTGACAAACATTTTGGATTATGAATTTGATGTAAAACTCCAGATGGAGGAAAGGGGGTGGTAGAGTCCCTGTTCTCCTCCATCTGGGACCAGTTCAAGCTGAAAGTCTTCTCTTTTTGCTCAAGTTTCCAACTTGTAGAAACATGTTGATTAAACTTGTCAGAAATGGCTCTTTAACACAATAAAATCATTTTAAGGACAAAAATGATGAACAGTTAAAAACTAGAGTTTACTGGTTCTGAATTCCAGCTAAGAGACTGGAACCAGAACTAAAGCTTTCAGAGCTTCAGACTCAGGTTTCTGCCACTTTGTGGAAACCTCCAGCAGTCCTGACCAGTTTAACTACAAAAGAACTGACTGCCGGATTTCTAACTGGGCCAGTAAACGCCTCTCTGGGTTTACTTTCACTTTCTCTCAGGTTGTCTCTCACTATGCAGCTGAATTTCTCTGTATAATCCTCCATCAGAAAGTAAAACTGAAGCTGTTTTTATTTGGTTTGATTTATCACACTAAGGGTCCAGAACAATCCAGAACCAGGACAGAGGGGAAGTGGTTTAACAGAACCACAGAGGAGGACATGAGGGAAGAAAGACCAGAACAATCTCAGACCAGGAAGGGTTCCTGTGAATGAGGAGACTCAAAGCAGAAGTAAAAAATATAAAACTTATTAAAAGCAGTAAAGTGACCGGAAATGGGCAACTAAATGTGTCATGTCAAAATATTTATATAATGTTTGATTATCTGGAAAAAACTAAGTGTTTATTTTATTGTTTGTGATCCAACTTCAGTTGTACAAGCAGGACTGGTTATATGGAGCCCCGAATGTGCCTAAATGAAAAATTTATACAGAAATTCAAAAAATGGTTCAATAAACAAATCTATATAGAAATAGATTAAACAAGAAATGTTTACAAATAAGTTTTCCATCAGGAAACCTATAAAATGTTTTTTAATTGAACTTTTTTTTAATACTCCTACTTATGTAGTTTTCATGTAATTTATGTATTTGGTGTGTTTTACACCGTGTGGTGTGGGTTTGAAATTAAGACCGACCTGCATAAAAGCCCATTTGTGCTCCTTTATGTAATTAAGAGGTATGTTTGTTTCCAACGTTATCATACTTGCACGTGGCCTCCATACTTGCATGCATCTTTTACATTTCCGTGGTTATGAAGTCAGTTCATCCACTAGTGGACAGTGCTGAGTTCAGAGATCAGCTCTGACATCCATTTTAGACACCAGTTGGTGGAAGTATTACACCACTACAAAGTTGTTTGCAACACAACTTTTCTTCACCACCTCTACAGTTATTGTCCTGATCACCATCTTATTATTCTTCCTCCTGCTTCTCTGGTTTGTTCCTTTCACTGATCGCATTTTAGCAACCCTGCTTAACAGCACACTGCCCTGCTTTGGTGGTTTTGCTTCGTTTGCTGCGACGGATCTGCAAGGACCCCAAAAACAAACCAAATTATGCGCATAAACAAGGCAGAAGATGGACGATAGTGTCCGTCCATCTGTGTATTTGTCTTCCGCATTTAGCATAAATAGGCCTTTAGACGTCTGGTACGATGAAAAAAGACACAGATGAGAATAACAGAATCTGGAATCATTTGTAAAATGTGAAATATGTTGGAAATCGCTGATATGTGTTTGTTATCTGTTATCCTCACTAATCCTTACGTTTTTTTACTGTGCCTGAGCAAAATTAATCAGTCCACTGGTGTCTCTTCTGTTGTCAATCTGGCTGTCAGTCTACTGTGTGTTTTTTTTAACATCTTTTTCTTTTTTTTTTTCTAAAAGGAGGCCCCAATTGCAACTGTGAGGAAATTAGATATGACTTTTGAAGTCGCTGCAAATTTATTCGACATTTTAAAGCAAAATTCTCAGATTTTATCTGCATCATGTGATTGATTTTATGATTAAGGAGACAGGTTTTTGATTTTAACAGCTATGCTGATGATGCACAGCTGCACTTTGCCGTGTCTCTTAATGACTTGGAGCCAGTTTTTAAACTGTTTTTCAGATATAAAATCATGGATGGCAGAACATTTCTGAAAACTCAACCAGAACAAATCTGAAGTTTTAATTATAGATCCTGTAGACAAAAGAGAGATCTGTTACTGTTACTCCAGTACTCTGCTGCATAAGTTCTGACGAGGAGTCAGTTTGGGTACATATCACACCACTTTTAAAATCGTTGCATTGGCTATCTGTATGCTACAGGATTGAGTTTAAAGTTATCTTGGTTGTTTGTTAAATGTCTTAATGGTCCTGGGTCTTGTTAATAATCTGATTTACTTTTAGAGTATGAATCTTAGTGGACCTTGAGTTCCTCTAGTACCGGCCTTTTGGTTGTTCTTAACAATCATACCAAAACATATGACGGGGCCTTGTCTAACCATTATGGGCCCCGCCTGTGGAACGACTTGCTTGAGGACCTCAGGGCTACAGAGACGATTAATGTTTTTAAAAACAGGCTCAAGAACCACCTCTTTAGTTTAGCTTACAACTAAGTTTTATTCCTCTTAAATTATTCCCTTTAAATTAGGGCTGTCAACAATAATAATGGCGTTAAAGTTTTAACACAATTAACGCATGCATGACATGACAATGCTCAAACATCTGTCATTTCTCTGTTATGACAGCGGGACGTGGAGAAGTGAGATGGAAAAGTTTAGCCAGGTGGTTCTATAGATGGACTTGAGAATAAACACAGCGTTAATGAAGCAACACATGGACGTTGCCGGAGCACTGACCAGAAATAGTGTAAAAAAGTTGAAAATAAGCATGTAAAACAAACAGTTATTTACTTTGGGTGATGCTACTATAGGACTTTTCTCACTGCTGCACAAACACACTTCAATGATAGGAAAGAAAAAAAAAACTGTTTTGGCCATATCATCAGTTTTATCAGAGTTTCTTCATCAATATTGTCTGTTTAACCTCAGTCATCACATCTGATGTTTTTATTACAGAAATTGTCACCATGGAGATGATTGGTGAGATAATGATATTTCCATTCAGAGTTATGATCTAAAACATAATTAGAATAACATAAAAGGTGGGTCTACACACTTCGGAGTGTGCAGACTATTTAGGCTACAGTGTCCTCCGTACTCTGCACTACATACGAAGTCTGCATAACGTTTGTGAAATGGGACAGCCTACCTAGTCTAGAAGAATTTCCCATAGCAACAACACAAGATATTGGATCACATAAACCTTTGAGATTACTCATAGGACACTTCAGTGGATGCTGAACACCAACTGGTAACACTGATAATAAAAAAGAAAAACAGTCTGAGGCTTCGTTGTTTTCCAGCCAGTACACATGTCATTAACCCCTTAAAAATCCACAAATATAAAATATTCCTGAATTTTAATGTCACCATTTAACAAACATGCTTTTAATGTATTTGGTTTTGTAATGTTTCTACTAAAGTGCAGGAAAAAATAAAAAATTTTTTTATAACAGAATTTTACTGAAACCTAAAAAGTTCTCATCTGAGCTTGGTTGCTTATTTGCCACCGTTTTGTGCGCAATGAATTCTGGGAGAAAAGAGGCCGTGAAGGATGTCTCACTAGCAGCCTTCGTTTAAGGTCAGAGTGCGGAATTGAAGGATGCTCCGGTGCTTTGTGCACCGCAATGAAGTAAGTAGCCAATGAATCTGCACTTCGAAATGTGCAGACCCTGAATTGGGACACACCTATAGAAGTACAATACATGCGGCATTTACTGACATCTGACCTTTACGCAAGACAAGTCAGTTAACACTAAATATTTGTAGCCTTGACTTTTTGTTGATACAGTACAGTAAAAACAGGCCAATTTCAGACATAAAACTTGCGAATGGTGATTAATCATGATTAATTAATTTGAAAGCTGTGGTTATTCTGATTAAAATTTTTTATTCATTTGACAGCTGTAAATTTGATATTTACTTGTTAAATTTTGTATTTATTTCTAAGTGTACTAATTTAAATTATTTATTTATTCTCTAACTGCAGTCTGTTTATGTAGCTTTTATAATTCTACCTTTTCTATGGACTTATTTTTATACACGTTGGTTAGATTTGTTACAATTTTTAGATTTTTTTTATTTTTTTTTAAACTCCAGTGTTTTCCACTACCTCTGCTCTGACTGCAGGGTTGTTGCTATGGTGACTGTCCCTGTCTGGGTGGATGGGACCCTGCACTGCAGTTTTACAGTTGTGTAGTGGGCATGGTCTGCCTGGGTCTGGGTGGTTTCCCATAGTGACAGCCTCTTTGGCTGTGGGTGGGGTGGATCTTGGTGTGGAAGGATAGCGCTTCCCCACCTGGTGCCAAGTTTAAATGGTACAGAAACAGCTTATTTTAGGGGGAGGGGTTCCATGTCCATTTGAATTTATTTACAGTTTTAAGAAACAAATAAAGAATAAATCAGGGAAAAAAAAAAAAGACTATTGTCGTAATGTGAGATTAATAACAATTAGAATAAATAATGAGTAAAGATTAATTATAGATGGCATAGAAGTAAATACATTAATAAGAACAAATAAAAGCAAATTAATAAATTGATCAGATAAAAAGAAAGAAAATATATAAAGGCCAGAAGAGGTGTAACAGACAACAAGGGGTTAAAGCTCCCCTCTGTCCCAGGTGAGTGCTTTTCTGCTGAACTTAGTCACACCTGCAGTTTAATGCTGGAACCACTGATTGAACCCCATTCATCTGTTGTTTGACAGTAAATCCTCATTTTATTTATTTATCTGTTCCAGCTTCCAGGGGATTACCAGTAAAACATCACTGTAAAACTGGTCTCTGCTCAGATTTGAACATCTTAACCTTCTTTGAGTCAAACTGCTGCAGGTAGAAACTCAGAACCAATCAGAGGAGGAGGAACAGATGATGGAGAGGAGAATTTCAGTTGATGTTCAGATTAATGATGTGTGTTTCTTCTGCAGGTAAAGCTAGAAAGTGTGTGTGTGAGCTGATGTGAATCCAGCATCATGGATCAGGTCAGAGAGGACGGAGTCCCTCCCTCTAAAACCACTCAAAGGTGAGATGTCCATCTCTAAGGCTGGAATTATACCGGGTGTGTGTGTGCGCGTCACATTACAGCTGTGCCACGGTTTTGTTCCGACCTGCGTGGCATTTTATACCGGGGACGTGTCAGGTGTGGAAGGCCCGCAGGTGTGGAGGTGAACACGAAATCACCGGAGAATTTACAAGATCACGTCAGTTCACGCGGTAACATCCACGGATAAAGAGAGCTGCCTGTAAACAAAAAGTCACCCTGTCTGTGTGATGTTCTGGTCAGTTGGATATGTCTCCGGTAGTGATGTGCAGGCCGCCCCCTAACCCGCGGGTTCAGGTTGGGGCGGGTCAAAGAATTTTCACTTCACTGTGGGGCGCGTTGGTGTGGTTTATTATTCTGAAATATCTAGTTCTATCTGTTAATTTAATTTTTGTCAAACTGAAAATAAAGACCTTAATCAGTGTCTACATTTTGTTACTATAACATGTAAGACAAAATATTTAACAGTTATTTAAACACAGGTCACGTTTTATAACGTAATATCCATGTAGGCCCGTAATAGGCCATGCAGGCTACGTGCAGAAAGCGCCAAGCAGACAAGCAACAAAAAATAGAAGAAGAAGTGTTGCATAACATTCGTTCGGGAGTTTACGTCCTTAACAAGAAGAAGGAAGGTCAAATGGCTAAATCACAGGTTTGGGACAAGTTCAGCGAGGTAATCAGTGCAGCCAACAGCAGCAGTATTGGCTGTGTAAAATGTGATTCATGTGAAAAACTATATAAGCATGACAGCCACAAGACGGGCACATCCAGCCTGGCAAGACATGTTTGTGGACGAGTTAAAAAGAAGGACATGTCTCGGTCACACAGGTATAACCCTGTTCTTAAAAACTACAAAAATCCCAGCGCAGCTCAAATCTGAAGTTACTGACGCATGCGTTGAATTGTTCTGTAAAGATCTATTGTATCTAGGGATGGATTTCAGGCAGTGGCCCAATGTCTTATCAACACAGGTGCACGTCTTGGGCTTGTAGATGCAAGCAGCGTACTCCCTCACAGACAAACCGTGTGCGACAGGGCCAAAACATAGGCCGAAGAGCAAAATGAAATTCTTGCCCAAGAGGTCAATAAAGCTGTTTCTTCTAAGTTTCTGGGAGTCGCCGTCGCAGCCAAAGGCCTTTCCAGTGCTTACCAAAATGGCAAGAATGATTCTTTGCATCCCCGCAACTAGCGCATCGAATGAGCACATGTTCAGCTCGGCAGGCTGGGTGCTTGAGTCCAGACGAAACAGACTGAACCCCGGGACAGTTGAAAAAATGTTTAATACAAGTGGCAAAATGTTTTATTACGTACTTTGTTTGTCCAAGCAGGGACCCTGGGGTTAAAGTTTTGCTATTTTATTGTTTTGTATTGCACTGATATTTTTAAGTCTCAAAAATAACCGTAATTTTATATAATTTTATTTAAAACACTTTATTTATTTGCCTATTTAAGTTTATAGGCTTAACGTTCAAATGAAAATACATTTTGTGTTGCCAGTTTCCAGTGCCAATTTAGGAGACCACATGCACCTTTCTCAGACTAAATAAAAGCATTCATCAATATCATAAGTGTTTTAATGGGGTGGGGCAGTTCGGGTCGGTCAAATTTTTTTAAAAGAGTGGGACCCGCCAGTCTGAACAAACCCCGACCCGCGCATCACTAGTCTTCAGGAGTTTCTTGCTACTACCATGGGTAAGCCCAATGATTTTTCAGTGTTTTCTGTTGTCATTAATTAAAATTTGTAACTTGAAAACAAACTCCTTACTTCAACTTATAACTTACTCCTAGAATTTTTATTTATTATTACTTTTGTCAGATTCAAGTTATTATTACCATTGTGAGGTTTGCTATCATTAACCAAAGGGTACCAACAATTTTTTCCGTGTCTTTTATATTAAAGTCTTAAGTACAATCATTTAAAAAAAAAATAGCAT
>JBAFSZ010000023.1:8370536-8384166 GCA_036919955.1 Melanotaenia pygmaea | reverse complement strand
GTGTGTGTGTGTGTGTGTGTGTGTGTGTGTGTGTGTGTGTGTGTGTGTGTGTGTGTGTGTGTGTGTGTGTGTATTAACACAAGGTGAAGCAGCTCCAATATCTAAAATTTAACCAAAAATATTACATACAACTACAAACCGAAACTAGCCCAACACATTCTACATGTACCAATAAACTAACAAAAAATAACTAAAGGAGAAGCCAAAAGGGTTTTAAGTCCCATCATTCCCTCGTCCCATATATCCCCTTCCATGCTGAGTGTTGTGTTTTCTGATTGTTACTATGTTACTTCTTCTTCGTTGTTTGCCAGTTGTTGCTATGGGTCTTCTTCTACATTTTGACGTTGGTCCAGCTTGGAGGACTAGATTGTAGATAAGTTGCGGGACAGCATCGTTATGTGTGTGTTGTTCTGTGATTATATTTTCGGAGCACTCCACACACAATATGATTAAACCTGATTTTTTTTTTTATCTTCACGTTTGAGGTCTTGACCAGATAAAAAAATCTCATAAGATGAAAAGAATTGTAATGCATGTACCCGGCTTTAGGTAGGTTCACTAATGTTTGGTTAAAGCATGGGAAAAAACGCATGGTTTGTGTTCGGGTATTATCTAAGCTGCTTTTCATGTGACTGAACTTTGATAATCTTTTTGCGTCTTTTATTTTAAGTTAGATTTTCAGTCTTAAAGAGTTCCTCGTTGCCTTAAATGCAGCATGAGAGCAGCACAGGTTCATTCAGTTTACTTAGCACATAAACGCCTTTCCTTCCTTTACATAACAGAGATTTGCTGCTGTAATGAGAGAAAGAAAAATACAGATTGTGTCATCACAAAAAGCTTCTTCCTCCTTTCATCTCATTGCTGCCCGATTCCCTCCCCCATCTATCACACCCACCTTATTTTTTCATTCCCCCTCCACCTGCCTAGTGGCACCCCTCCATTTGTCCAGTGAGGTCATCCCTCTGTTCTCCCTAATCCTGCGAAGTGCTCGTCTTTCTGCCCCAGCTTAATCCACCTGTGGCCCCCAGCCCTGAGCACACACCAACACACACACACATCTGCACATATGTGCAAAGACTTGCAGTTATTCTTGTATTGTATGCTCAGACTCACAGTAATTCCAAAGCATGCATGCACACATAGTCATTGACTAAGTTATACTTACACTACACACAATACCCCCCCACCCCCACCTCTAGGTATAAAACTGGCTTTGCCTTTGTACAATAGCCATTCTGTTTGTCTCTCTTCCTTTGTCTCTTGGGTGTTCTGATACCACTCCTTAAAAAAAACAGGTATGTCTATTTTTTTTAGGTTTGGCTCTTGTGGAAAAACAGAGGACATTAAATACAGCTAAAATTAAGGTCACCGAAATTGGATTTTTACTACCAGGCCACTGGTTTCCATTAATTTACTACAATTGCAAGACCTTGTTACAATCGTTTCTCTGCTGAAAGCCAATTTTCATACTAAATCTATCTTTCTCAAAAGCAGGCCTGATGTGATAACATCACAAAAGTCCACAACACTGAATTCCTGTGAAAAAGAAATCTAAGTATTACCTCGATTTAAGTGTTGACAAATGACAGTTATGCTGTAAATTTAATAGAAATCACTGGCAAACCAACAAATTCTCATTTTGTTAACTTCATCTGCAATCATGTTTTTTGATGACAACTTTGCCTTTAAATGTATTGTATTCAAATATGTGTGTGTGGGGGGGGGGGTCATTGTGTGTAGTGTAAGTATAATTTAATCAATGACTATGTGTGCATAATCATGGGTCTAATCATCTGTATTTAAACCAAGCAAAGACTGTATTGAAGCATTAATTTAGTTAAACTAGTCACTCAATTCTTAGGTGTATTTTTTACATGTTTCAGTGGTTGATTGACATGTTCTTTTACTTGTGAACAGTGTACACCCACATCCAATGTGTAGTTTCGTTTCAGTCCTGCTGTTACCTGATGAAACACTGAGCTAGCAAGACCAGCACATTAACTGATTTAATGTTGATGTATTTTGGTTGTATTTTTTGGTTGGTTTAGTGGTTGACTGACGTGTCACTATTTATTTATAAGCAGTACAAACTTACATCCATATTCTAGTTTTGCTTCGGTCCGGTCTTTACTTGATGAAACACCAAGCCAGTAAGACTAATGCTTTAACTGACTTAATATGTTAATTTCAGTAAATCAATAATTTGTTTTTTAAAGCATATTGTTTTTGTTGTTTTAGCGGTCGACTTAAATTCAACTGCTCTTTACTTTAAATAATGTACACACACTTTCATAGTTTTATTTTCAATCCTGTCTATGCCTGATGAAATTGCAAGCTAGCTAACCGAACACATTAATTGACATAATTTGTTCATTTAAGTAAATCATATTTCTTTAGCATCTTTTTTTATCTTGATCTAGTGGTTGACTGACATTAAATAAGAATCATATTCACTTAACTGAACAACATTATACCATTTAGTGTGCATCTATCATCATCTGTCATCTACTTTTGTTTCAGTCCTGTCTTTACCTGCTGAAACTGCAAGCTACAAACACATTAATTGACCTAATGTGATCATTTAAATAAACCAATAATTTATTTCTTAAGCAAAAGTTACTTTAGTGGTTGACTTACATTTAACTTTTTACTTTAGCAGTCAGAGAAAAGTGGAGTTAAATACTTTTTAAACAAACAGATTTAATGTGGGTACATTTCATTTAGTTCTTAGGTGAACTCAGACCTCGAACAACTTAAATCCAGGTCTGACTAAGATTTAAGCTAGCTTAAAATCCCTTTCTGGTTTTGGTTCAGTAAAGCCGTCCTGTGGAGTTCCATTACAGCTGGATTATTTTTTTTAAATGGATTCTATTAAACCTTCTTCTATTCTCTTGAACCCAATAATAGCACACAGTAGACTCTATTTTACACTAATGGCCCGTTGTTGCACACCCATTCTTCTGGTCTCCTGATACACACTCACACACACACACACACGCATACACACGCTTGTCCTTGACGACTAAAGGCTGTTGCCCACTGGAACATGACTCTCCCCCTAAATCCCCAGTTTTTTCTAACACCTCCACCCTCCCCTCATTTAGTAACAAGTGGGTTGTTTCCAACTGTCCTAACAGAGGTGTTGAAATGTGCACCTCCTATTCATCCATCTGCCATTTCTCTGCCCCCATAACACCCACCCACCCCTTCACGCTACCCTTGATGCCTTTATTCACAGAGTCAAAAGATATACAACAGATTTCTATTACTTCTGTCCAGATAACATTTACAGTTCACACACACCACTTCTTTGTCCACACAATGAACTTGAGAAGCAGACATGTGACACCTGCATGGGAAAAACGGGAAAAGTTATACTGGCTTCGTCCTACAGTTCCGAATTGAAGATGACTAATAACTGTAGCACATTATCTGTGTCACTGTGAATGGCATCTTTAGCTGGTGTGGTAAAAAATCTATTGCTAATTAGATCCATCAGTAGCAGATAATCAACATTTGCAAATATTGGAAGTCGCTTCTGATCACGTTCCCTGTTTTCTGCATGGTGACAATCCTCTGCTGTTTCATCGATATAAGATCTGTTAAAATAGCGTAACATTGTACAAGTATATAATACAAAAAAGTCAAAACAAAAGCAGACTAGGCAAAGAAAAAAAAAAGTTTTCCATGGATTGTCAGCCAACTGTTTGAGCTTGTTAAATTTCTTCAAGTCCGGTCCTCGAGATCTATCACTGTGCAACTTTCATACCTGTGGACAGACATTTCTATCTCAAAATTTCTTGTGAAACATGGGCGGGGGTGGTATAAGGCTCATGTAGTTTTTAGCTAAAGAAGGTGTAGATGTTTTCTTTGTTTAATGAGACAAATCAACAGTTGGTTTAGGAAAACTGAGAGCTGCAACAGGCCTCCCTTGATTGTATACAAAGAGTATGAGAAGCCCTAAATGGAAGATTTGAGACCTACTGATGTACTGTTGAAAGCTCTGGCATGCCATGCTGATAGGTTTGGCATTACATTTGGCACAAGGGCAGACAGCAGCATAGCAAACACAACTTTACAGTCATGAACTTACTAAAGATTCTGCCTGAAGGCTTCAGAGCTAAAGAAGCTGACACAGAAGGAATCCTTAATTAATCTTTTAAAAAACAGCATACAAGTACTTATGTGTAATAGTAGAAATATGTTTGGCTGCATGTAAAACTGACTGAGCCAAGGTGATAACAGATTTTAAGTTTGTCAGTTGTGAACAAGTTAATCTGCAAACATGTAAGGATGTAAATCAGATGTTAAGATGAATGTATTAAGTTTAAACACTAAATCTTTACTGTGTTCGTCTGCCCGCTATCTAAAAGCATCAGACCACTTAAGACCACACAGACCGCCCAGGATACAGCAAGTCAGTGTCAGGACGAAGGTGAAGAGGATGAGAAGGGACACTAGAAAGTGAGAGAAACTCAATCTACCCAGTTGTGTCTATGTGTTTGACCCCCATGTCACATTCTCACCTGTTGACACTCATTCAATCCCCCCATCCACAGCCAGGAAGGTGTCAGCAACACACACCCACGGGGGAATGTCTGTCTGGATAAGGTTTTATGTCAGAACAATGGCAGCTCAGTTGGACAATTTATAGCTAGAACCATCTCTGTGTTTCTCTCTATCACCGAAGCAATTAATCAAAGGAGGGTAGAAAATATGGCCACCTGTGGTTTGGTGATTATGACTCACTCATGCCTTCAAGCCTGCGATATTCAGAATACTGTTAATTGAGTTCCCTTTTGTTTCAGAGAAATCAGTCACACAGTAGAAATTCAGACTCTGAAGATAAAAGCAAACTGAAAAGTATATTCTTATGAGATCATTTATGCACTTGCATCAAAATATTACCCCTCAGTCATGTCTTCAGACCAAGTAGAAGTGTGTTTTTCTCTGCCTATGCACAAGCCTGATTTGTTATTTCCTATGTTTAATTTAGTTGTGTTTGGAAACTGTGGGGCTGTAGATACCAATGTTAGCTAAATTCTTTCTCTAATAGCAGCTACTCTTCCCAAGGGTCACCACAAAATCATTACCTCACTACATCCATTAATTAAAATACATAACATACGGCACACAACCACACAAAACATTAAGCACAAAGACACTTGCTCAAAGTACAAAAATAAAATCTATGGCACTGAAGGCAAAATGATGGCATTGTAACTCCACTTTTCTTCTCTCCTAACCAAGGAATTACATCATCTCACCATTCTCAAAACAATGTAAATAAAACAATTCAATAGTTCACTTCTAAACAGACAATATTATTCCTGCCGAGTAAACAGAAGTAATTTCAGCTTCTTTTTAAAGCTCACCATAT
Source organism: Melanotaenia pygmaea (assembly GCA_036919955.1). Taxonomy (NCBI): domain Eukaryota; kingdom Metazoa; phylum Chordata; class Actinopteri; order Atheriniformes; family Melanotaeniidae; genus Melanotaenia; species Melanotaenia pygmaea. Next base: position 8,378,786 of record JBAFSZ010000023.1, on the reverse strand, counting down.
CAGTTTCTAAAACCAAAATGTCTGGTAATGCATTCCATGCCACCACTGGTTGCTCACAGGGGAAAAAAAGGATTCCAAAATTGGATTGGATCATGTAATCCAATCCTGGTTCCTATCTGGATAAAACCTTCAGTTTGTGTTGTTCAAAACTTTTGAGTAGGATCTGGTCCAAGAAAACAGGATTATCCCGATCCCAACAGAGTGTAGGATTACAAGGCGGTTTTCCGGAGGAAACTGCAGTAAAAACTCAGATTTGAATAAATTATAGAATCTTTTTAGTCAGTGTATATGCTAATATTCATATGTTGCACCTGGCTTGTTTAATTGTTAAACAAGCCAAAAAAAAAAAAAAGTAGCATAAGCTCCTATTAAGTCTGTCAGCATAGTACAGCAACAATAATACATAACATTAAACAAACGTCAACAACAAAAACGAATATAATGATCCATGCTCTTGTCATTCATCGCTGCATATTCAGAGAAGAACCTGCCACAAATAATTTCCAACAATTGCATCCCTCACTACACATCCAGTCAGTCCCTCATTCTGAGAGAAACCTGGAGGTTGGTCCGATTCCTCACCATGGGGCTCTGGTGCATAGTTAACACTGTCACAGAGCGGGACACTGCACCTTTGTGAAGACGTTTCCAGAATATCCACAATGGAGTTGTGAACGGATTAGTTTTATATTTGTTGTGGGTTCGATGAGAAGTCATACAATTATGTATAGAAGTGGATGTTCATGATTGCTGTGTGTTGCCACAAAGTGGAAATTACATAAAGTTACTCCATATCAGCTCTTCCACCTGTTGTTCTTCACATAGCCGGAAGCCCAAATTGTTTTAAATGTGGGAAATCTGGATGTGGTAATCCTGAAAAACAGGATTCTGGATCAGGGTGATCCAGTCCAATGTTGCTTTGAACAACCGGGATACGTGATCTTCCATCTGGATAGCTTTTGTCTGGATTACATTTTTTGAACAACTGGCCCAAAATGATTAAAGTTATTGATAACTTTTACATTTGGTCAGAATCAGATTGGTATGGGACGGTTTGGTTTGGTAAACCCTTATTTTAGTTGCGTTTTTCCAGCCAACCTAAACAGGGTATTAACTGGAAAGCGATTGGTGATTCAGATATGTAATACCGTGATGTCATAGTGGTCATAATAAAGAAAAATGCGACACGGAAACAGAGGAGAAGAATGGTAGACATCATTGTTTTATTACCTAATTGCACAGAAAGTGATGACTCTTTAGATCAATCAGTGGATTGCAGTGTGTCAAGCTCCATCCTTTTGAGTTGAATAGGTTAGACTGGGACACCAATGGAAGGGACCCATAAAAGTAGGATGGTTCAGATTGGATCCTCAGGCATCCTTCCCATTTTTGTCATAGTGCAATGAGGACGAGGACCCAAAGGCAGGGTGAAAAGCAGGAACCAGACAGATGTAAGGATTGATGGTATAATGACAATAACTTAAGGCGCTGCACAAGCAGGATAACTAAAAGTAACACGGCTTTAAAGACAAAACTAAGAAGGACAAAGAAAATTCCCAAAGATGACAGTGGGGAAACTACGACAGTCTGGCGGTAAATAAATGACACCAAGGGGTTAGCTCTGGAAGAGGTGCACATCAAGCCATCGCCAGCCTTGTGCAGAAGGATGAGGGTAACACGTGTAATCCAACTTTAGAGTAAATGGGGCTTTACAGACATCAGTGCCTTGCTTGTTCTTTAAAACCAACTTCACGCCCCCTTGATGTCTTTCCAACATCTTTTTTTAATCAATACTTCTCTTTGTACTGGCACAGTACGGACAAGCAGTTGTTGAGCCAATTTCAAAGAAACCACATTTATATGCATGGTTCCAAATACTTATGGGTCACTGCAAATGACCTTTTCTGTAAAAGGAAATAAACAGCAGCAGTTACAGTAATCTCTTTGCTGACAACATTATATTGTTCTCAGACTACCAGCGTCAAAGGCTTAACTAGGGGTTCAGCCTTTGAACACCGCAGCAAGACTTTTAACTGCCGTCAACAGAAGATCACACATGAAGCAGTTTTAGTTTGTCTTCATTGGTTGCCAGTCGATTTTTAAAATTTTAGTTTTAATGTTTAAAGCTTAACATAGTGAAGTTTCCCATGTAGGCATCATCTTTGACCTGCCGAAACCCTCATAAGACAACAGTGGCTCCAGAAATGTACATAGTAAATGTCACTGTACCATAAGCACAAGCCAGAAACACATTTTTAAGCTTAATACACGGGTTATATCCGTCATTTACCTGAGCTATCCTGTTGTGTCTTTAGAGCCTGAAATAAAGAAGAAATATGAAAATTTTTGCCACTTAAGAAAATTTCAAATGAAACATGTTCCGTATCCATATAGTTTTATACAATTGTCTTCTTGTGACGTACATTTTTGTCTCTTGTCTTGCAGCTATGTCAGATATAGAAGAAGAATACGAGTGAGTGGAACAAAATCAGTCACATTTCAGTGTAATTCCATGAACTATGTTGGTTTCTGATACAATATGCTTCTCTGCTCCTTTTTATAATCACCTCAGAGAGCAGGTAGAAGGTAAGTTCATGCATTCATATTTGTCTTCATTCTTTGTCTTCACAAACACTCTGAGTTGCAGGACGTGTATCTGACTTGTTTCTCTTTGGTTTTTCCTCCTTGAAGTTGAGGAGGAGCCTGAGCCCGAGCAGCAGGAGGAGGAAGAGGAAGCTGAGCAGGCAGAGGAAGATGGAGTAGGTATGGTCAGATTAAACTCATTTTAAAAAGTTTTGATTATTTATGTTGAAAATATTTAAAGAATGATAAGTTTTTTCTTTGTTGTCTGAGATGGTCTCAAAAAACCTGGAAGTTTTTCAGCTTCTCTCTCCCTTATGTGTGAGTTATGGGTAATGTACTTATCTATCAACTATCCTTTATCCTGCTTTCCTACTTGCTGACACTGTGCTGATCCGGCCCATCAGAGCAGCAGGAATACCAAGGTAAGATGAGAGAAACTTTGTAACCTGATGAAGTTAAAAGATCTTTAATATTTATACCTTTAAGAGAAGAAAGAAAATTAAATAAATAAATAAAAAAAAAGAAATTAAATAATGTCATATTCTAGAGGCCATGTTATCATGCATTTTGCCTTTTTTCATAGCCTCATCATGACACCTTGTTTTAAAGGTTCAAACAATCAAAACAGAAAGCTAATGAAGATTGTATTTTAAAACTGAGTGTGCAGGTTAACAAACCCAGTGGCTTAAAATGTAAAATGTATTGCGATTGAAAACATACGTCTATGTAGGCTACATCCTGTATTGACATTTAAATTCTTAAAGTATCGGCCCTTCATTCACCTAAAATAAACACAGATCTGCTGTAACGTGGCATGAGGAAGAAAGCAAGAGAGAGGACCAGAAAAATGAACAAGAAAAATTCATTGGTGATCTAAGAGGAGCCAGTGGAGAACTGAACAGAGAGCTGCTGGGTTAGCGACATTAGTTAATAGTTAAAAGCTGTAAGATACTTCCCGAGGAGCAAGAAGTTTTTTTCTTTTTCTCGAGGCCACGAGAACAAAATGGTGTGGTTGAGGACATCTTGCGGTTTGTTATGCATTAGTCATAGAGAACTTTCTTCTTGTAGAACTCCAAGAAGAATTGTGTGATTGTTCAGACATTTGAGGTGGGTGTGGTTAACGTTGAAAAGCTTGAAGCGGAAAGTTGTCACGTCTGCATTTCCAATGATGCAAGGTTGAACGGATATTTTTAATTAGCTCCACCCTGAAACGCATCAGTCTGAGCCATTGGCGCTGTTACGCTGGTATGTCAGCAGGTCTGGAAAGCGGTGGAGACTCGTGGCAGGTTGTGGCAGCTGCAAGAAGTGCTGCTGGAAGTTGTTGCTGCTACGATTTGAGCTGCTGTCTGTCGCCAGATGAGGATCATCAGGTCCAGTGTTACTTTTACACCCCTCAAAAGCACAAATCCGTCCCATTGCAGGAATATGTCATCAGAAACTCTGTAAAAGAATAGAAGTCTGAAACTAGCAGACCTACACCATATAATTTTGCATCCCTTCATATGCGTTGGTGGGTGCAGTTTTCTATGCTTGCAAGGTGAGGACCCGCCTATTTGAATCTGGAGGGAGGGGCTGTGAGGTTTAAAATTTTCTCATGATGTAGAGAAGCACCAAGTATGGCTCAAGCTCTACATCATGAAAAACTAAACCTGGTTTTACCCTATAGGGGGCGTTTTGAACCATTTTTGACCCACAAAATCCTGCATTTTAAAGAAATTACGAAATGATGAATTTTATTAACAGTATTGAAAACAGTAGGAGTTTTCATCACAATTAGTTAATACTGTGTTGTTTACAGCTCAATAAACCGATTTTAGGAGGCACTAATTCTTTAAGTATGAAATTACAAGGCTATTTGTTTATTGCGCACTAACACAGACACCACCCCCCCTTGCAGCCATCCCCACACCATTGCGGACGAAGCTTCTCGTGGAGTGTGAATTGACCAGAACTAAACGGCATCGAGAAAAAGAAAGAACTTCTTGCTTCTTAGTCCTGTTTTCACAACACTGTTAATTTTGCCATCACATTACAAGACTAAACATTACAGGTAAACATAGATGTCCCAAAGATCAGCTGGGGAGTTATTAGTTAAATCAGTGTTTAACAATGCAAAACTACATTTCAAGGAAGTTAAAGCAAGAAAGGGAGGCGAGATTAAAAAACATTAACTATGAAATCAGAGGATTTTCAGTAGACACTTCCTTTGTCAGACTGCACAAAGGTATAATATGACTGACAACTTCTACATTCCATCTGTAACTCTATAAAACGTCCAGGCACATAACTCTTGTCTGAGATAAGTACATATTTGTGTTTGCATACGTGTCCTGTTTCTTCACCTGAACATGGTGCACCCAGGAAGGTTGCAAACCCACATTAGCTCATTATTTTCAGAAATGAATATTAATAAATATTGTCACAGAGTAAAAATTTAATTTATTTATATCCAAAGTAGAACCAGATAACAAAACTCTGCTACTAAGATTACACAAATGATGACTGAACAAAGATTGATTATATCCAAATAAAGTATATGATATTGTAATCAGCTTCTGTTTTGAAATATGTTGTACCATTAAATGTCCTACATTGTTTTTGTTTTGTTTTGTTTTTTTCAGTATATGTTGTACCTCTGCCTTTGTGCTCCTGAACTAGATGCTAAAGGACCGTGCCAGATTGCTGCTATGTTTTGGCTGACAGTTAGTTTTAAATGTGGTTAAAATGACTACTCAGATGCCTTATACAGTTTACATAATGATGTGGGACTGCTGTCCACTGGTTACAGCAAAGCTTAGTTATGCTTGTTAGATGCTTGGACTATAGATCTTTAGTCTGACCTATTAAGGTTTAATTCAGTCTATGTGATTATTTATACCTCAAACAATATTTACACTACAGCTTCAATGTAATTGTACAGGAAAAATTTCCCATTGTGCAATATGTAAAATTGAAAGTTCACTGAATGTTTCATAAGATTACATTTCCCCACAGTCACCATCAGTGGTACACAATATAGTTCATGAATAGTGTGCCACTATTGGCATGAGGGGAAATGATAGTTTTAAAGCAATACTCCAACATTTTGGGACATAAAATGGATTTTACATAATAGTTAAGAACATGAAGCCCTGGTGCAGAGTATATTAACATTTGCACACAACTTAACAAATTTCATTCATAAGATAATATGAAGAAAAATATTATCTTGAATGCAACAAACCAATCAAATTGCACAAATGCAAATAACAACTTGTGGCCACAATGTATAAAAAATATTTGCAATGTTACATAAGAGGCTCGGAATGGGAAACTCAAACAAACCCACACAAGGCAGCCATGACAGAGACAAGCACACATAATTAAAAGCACGTATGTTCATGTTCCTCCAGTAAAAGCTTTAGCTAGCATCCTGTTAGCTTAGCGAACACTGGAAAAAGCTAGCTAGCTTCCAGCATGTCTAAAGCTGTTTTAACTTGGGAGTTTACCTTTATATGAGCAGTTCAATGTAAGAGTGTTATTGCTAACTTCTGCTAAATGAAACAAATTGTTGTATGTTATTGTCAATGTTGAGCTAGTTCTTTAAACTTTGGGCTTCTGTTGAATCAGATCTTAACTTGGTACTTCTTGTGGTCTTGCTGCACCATCTTCTCTCCTTCATGTGTGTTTTTCCCCATTTTTCTTTTTTGCTTTCATTTCCTGCAATGCCCATCTCCACATCTGTATCTCTTAATCTGTCTGACCTCCTGCTTTCTGCACACTCGTGTCTCATTTATTTCACTTCCTGTATCTCATTTCATACTGTCCTCATGTTCACATTTAATTAATGATATCTGTGTCATTTCATGTACAATTTTGTTACCATCCTTGCATCGTTCACTATGTTTTTATGTGGCTGGTTCATCAGATCAAGATGCCCAGGAGGAAGGTGAGAAATGGTGGAAGTGTGGTTCCCCTAATATGGAAAAACCTGTTGTTTCTTTCCTCAAGCTCAATACCACATTCCTCAGTATAATTATCTAACACATTAAATTTGGTCCTATAAATTTAACCAGAATCAACTTTTAACACAAAAACAGAATAAAATGAGTCCATGTTAAAACTTTTTTCCCAAAAAGTTGGCACTTTGTTTAAATATGTATGTAAATAAAAACAGAAGGAAATTATTTACAAATCTCATCATATTTTATTTCCTGTAGAACACTAACAACACATCAGATGTCAAAACTGAGACATTTTAACATTTTATGGAAAATATATTGGCAGCAACACATCTGTAAAAAGTACTTCCAAGGTGGGGTTAACTGTAGCATCCCCTCTTCTTTTAATGACTGTCTGTAAATGTCTAGGAAGTGAGGAGACCAGTTGCTGGAGTGTTAGGAGAGAAATGTTGTCCCATAATGGTCTGATACAGGATTCTAGTTGCTCTACAGTCCTGCCGCATTGTGCTGAACAAATTTGCTTTGCAAAGTGGAGCTTTACGGACATAAGCCTCCCCCTGACACTTAGGTATTATTCTTTATTTGCACATATGTTTATTGCTGAATTTACATATTAATGTTGGACCTGACAGTGGGGGACTAAAGAACAGAGAGTGTGAACAGAAAAAATGCAGACAAAGAAACAGTATATAAGCTAGTACACAATCACAACAATTGTACAGTCAAATCTAAGCAGAAAAAGACAGTCAACCAGCTGCCAAACCTGTAAAAAATCTAAACATCCTACGGCCTCTGTAAGAGCAGACAATCATCAGGAGCATCTGCAGGAAAGCAAACTGTAAAAGCCATTGGGTGATTACTAGCAGAGTCATCTCTTCTTTTAATTAGGTGCTACCTGAGGTCCCCAAGATCACCAGAATCCAGTTTTCAAATTCAACCTTGTCCCCCGCGCACAGAGATTCCTCCCAATTCTCTGAATCTTCTATGATAATATATATTAGATCAGTGCCCAGAGTCGGTCGCTGTCCTGCAGATTTTCCAAGGTTTCCTGCTTCAACACACCTGACTCAAATTAAATAGATCCAACAGCCTATTACGTTTTGCACAATGACTCATCAATTTGAGTCAGGTGGTTTTGTTTTTGTGTGTGTCAGGGACACATCAAAAACCTGCAGGATTGTGGCCCTTGAGAACCGGAGGTGGACACCCCTGTATTAGATAGTGGGATCTTCAAAGTCTTCACAATTTTACACGGAGGAACAATTTTTAAAATAGTTTTTTTCCATATTAGATTAACATTTTTTTTTTAAATTGTTCCACAATGTTTAGACCCAGTTTGTTTCATTTTGGTGAACCACTGTCTATCTTTACAGCTGAGAGACTCTGCCTCTCTGAAATGCTCCTTCTATACCCAGGTCATGTTACTGACCTGTTGCCAATTAACCTGATTATAATGCCACTTGTTTTTCAAGCCTTCCTTTGTCCATTACAACTTTTTACAGAAATGTTTTGTGTGTATTTTACACAAAAATGGTAAAACGTCTCAGCAGAACATATTTTATTTATGTTATGTTGTATATAAAATATTGATTGATTAGATTTGGGAATGATTAGATCTTTTTTTTTTTTTTTTTTTTTTTTTTCAGTTTTAAATGTAAAACTTTTCAAGTCGCTTCCCTTTTTCGAAAAACATTTCTGGAGAATCAACAAAAGGAGGGGTAGGAAA
>JBAFSZ010000023.1:8339909-8359585 GCA_036919955.1 Melanotaenia pygmaea | reverse complement strand
CATTTTGCGCGTAACAATGCGATTAATCGCGATTAATCGCAGCATGTCATGCGATTAATCGCGATTAAAAATTTTAACCGTTGCCCAGCACTAATATAAATATACATGTTTTGCAATGCTAGCACTAATTTACGTTAGCATAAAACAGAGTGTAAACAAAAGCTACATTAATCAACAAATGCCACACGATGGCTGTTTTCCCTTAGTCTCACTTAATAAATTAATTTGATAGTAATTTCATAAGTTTATAAGACAAACACACTATTCACTTGGCCAAAACATCATTACATTTGTTGTTGTAAACAAATAGGCTACCAATTTACTCCACTAACATATCCATACAGTCATGCAAATTTATTTAATGAGTGCCGAGAAATAAATTAGATTAAAGTCTTTGTAAATCAAGATAAACTTTACGGTTAAACTTACCTTCTTTCACTAGCTTCCATACCTTTTGCCAACATGACATACATTGTCAGAAAAGCATACCATACCCTTTGCCGACTGGGTTGTTTGACAACTGTGGGGAACCGCATATGATTGGTTAAGGAAACAGGAAGTAGAAAAGAGCTTCACAGTGCACCGAAGTTAGTCCATCACAGAACTCTTATTTTGAAAGGAAAAAACTTGACAAAAACCATGTTAGTGCAGAGAGACAGTTTGTTTATAGGAAAACTTCCATTTATGCCTCGCAACAAATGGGAACATTTTAAATTATTTTTACAGAAAAAAAGTTTAATTATTTAGCCTTTAGTGCTGTAAGGAAACACCTTTGTTTCACGCATCAGTCACCAGTGAAAAATGCAGTTTTTTTGTTTAGCTTTTTTTTTTATGTAGTCCACATGCTCTGGGACATTTTCACAAATAACTTTAGCTTTAGTTTTTCCACAGGTTACGCCTTTATCTTTAGTCTTTGTAGATCCCCAGACAACCACAGTCTAAACTACTGTTTGATTGGCAATCCTGGATGGCGTGTTAAACTTTACAAAGTTCTGCAGCAGATATATAGTCATCCTGGTGAGATGTAGCTTCTTGAAAAAAGAAAAAAAGTGAAGTGGTGCACAGATTTTGATTGTTGCTCTTGTGCTTCTCTGTGCTAGCATGTCGATGGATGGCGCCTTTACCTTTGCATTAAAGTCCACATCACAATGACACAGCATAAAACATGCATGACAATCATCCATCCTACTTTTGGAGATGAATCCATATTCCTTTGTCCATTCATGATTTAAATGTAGTCTTTTGTTGAGGCATTTTTTCATTTTGCAGGTGAAATGGGTGGGTTCACGTGATCTACCTGGCTGACCTGACATCAACTACGTCCACACAGCTAATTTGATTACGTTCAACACTGTTAGCCAATAAAATGTCTGATATTTATTTTACACCAATTTCATCCAATAATCTGTCACAAAAACATTTTAAGGGGATGCCCTCCAAAGCTGACCTGACTACTAGCATGCAGGCTAGTCTTTATTTTTATTTGTTCTTTATTGAATTTATTTTTCAGGTGCATCTACTTTTTCATTAGAGACCTTATACAATGTTTAAAAAAGATTACATCAGAAGGAGGACAAATGAGCATTTGTCTCAAGGCATTTGTCTCTTCCATTTTTATCTTTAAGTATGACCATCTAGCACATTGAAACCATACAAACTGTTTTCTGCAAGTTTGCTCATCAAGCTGAGATCAAAATAAATGTCTCCCCCATGTGGTAAAATACTGGCATTGCAGCCTTACTGAAGCAGAAAACATCTGAGTTGAGTTTGTATGTGTTGTATTGGCCAAAATAAGCAATAATAATAATAACAATAAAACTGTAAATACGTATTTTATTTTAGTGATTTTTTTCTATGATTAAACTATATATTCATTTCTCCTTTAGGTTAATAGGCAGCCATAAATGACCTTTTTTAATGATAATTAAGATTCATTCTTTCAAGATGTTTTTTTTTTTCATACATGAAGACCAACATATGCAAAAACACAAGTCAGGGAAATATTATCACAGTATTTAAACATCCTTTGTTGCATTATATTCTCCTGTTTCTGGTAATTATGTTTTCTTCCCCTCCCCCAAACTAATTCCTGCCTCACATGTTTGGCTCACTGCATGACACAAGGTCTAAAGAGGACAGGCTGATAATCCTGTCTTTCACAGGCCATACTAAGTCAGGCCACATAAATGCACATATAAATCATGCACACTCACCTTTTCAGAGATGGCTCTGTTTGCCAAGAAAAAAAATATATAAAGCATTCATAACTGGATTATTTTCACCTACTAATGGCAGTGATTAATTCAACTTCCAAAATTACAGTTAAACGTGTATAGGGCTGGTAACGTTACCACTTTTTATATAAGAGTGCATAATCCCACTCTGGAGTACTGTTATTAATTTATATAGTATTTTAAAAGCTCTGTGACGTTTTCAACTTTTAGTGACACTCCTACCTGATTGTGTAAGAAGCTTTCAGCTTGTATCCAAATGAAAGGATAAAGTGAAGGTATTAAAAAGTGTGTGCACACTGACGTAAATCCATCCATCCACCAAACCATCTGTTATTTATGTTTTTATTCTGCTATTTATTTACAACCACATCATATGAATAGAAAGTGAAACCACATACAGATTTACATTTTTATGAAACATACAATAATACACACACACAAACACACACACACACACATGCATCATTAAACACTCACATCGCAAGCAGTATCCTTCCATCCAAACGAGACACATCACTAGTAATTAGCACAAACATTCACCTAACAACTACAAATTTGATTGGGAAAGTCAAGTCTTGATAGTTTAGAAGATAAGTTATAAGGGCAAAGTAAAAACTATTAGGTCAAAGGAGCTAAAAAACACATTGTAGTTTAACAACATTCTTTAGAGCAAACCCAACAGAAAGTATTAACACGTTTCTACTTTCTTTCACTTGAAAAGGACAAAATTAGGTTGACCCTTTTTTTTCCCCCTTGTAACTAGCTAGTAAGCTAGGCACTTAGTAGCAAGATACAAGGCTACAAAATGAGCCATACTAATTTTGTCCTTTTCAAGACCAACAGAAAGTATCAACATGTGTTTCTACTTCCTTTCGCTTCAAAAGGACAAAATTAGTATGGTCCATTTTTGTAGCCTTGTAACTAGCTAGTAAGCTAGGTACTCACTAGCTAGCTACTTACTGGTAAGCTATTTACGTAGCTTACTGGCTTGGCTGTACAAACGGACAAGCTATAAGCTAATAAGACAAACCATGAGGCAAAACTTGATCCAGTTTTGAAACTTGTGTAAGGATTCCTTTAAATTAACAATTTCTCTAATCTCATCTGTTCTATTAACATTCATTCCACAAACTGTATAATTTTGGGGTTTTTGACTCAATCACAACATCTATTAGCATGTTTTCCTAGATTTTAGAAGGATCAGATAAGTGCATCTCAAGGCTCTTTCTTAGATGAACCTCTCTTAGGGCCCCTGCTATAAGCTGGTAAAAACAAAACCTAATGAAAAATACTTTCAGACACATAATCATTTTGATCAGACAATGATAAGAAACATGCCAACAACTCTTGTTGGTGACAGATGACAACAAATATCCAGCTTACACTGAATAGTCAGGAGAAGAAAATGAAATACTAACAAATTTAAAAAGAAGAAAAAAGTTCAAATGGTTTGATATTTTAGTATGTTGATGCCTTAACTTTGTGGCATGACAGAATACCCCTTTTGCATATTTATTGTGTCATTTACTTAGTCACTGGATGTGTGAATGAATATTAATTTGCACTATGTTTAAACAAGTGTGATGCATCTGCAAAGTCCCCATTATGCAGATTATGCATTCAGTACATAGAAAGCACGTTTTCATACAAAGTGAAATCTTACAAAAGGAAAAAAGAACTGTGTGAAAATAACAACGCATGTTGAAAGTTTCTATTCAAGTTAAATGTAATTTAATAAAACCTAAGTTGATTGGTTTAATACTGAAATAAACCACATAACATAATTATGCATGTCTGTGGATGTGTATTTAGCGGATGGGGGCCTTGAGAGCAGCATCCACCTCCTCCTCAGGCAGCAGCGTATGCCACTGGGCCACTGGACGTCTGGGATTGGCCAGCATGTCTGACCAGTGGCGCAGGCCAACACCAGAGGCACCGTAACCGATCCAGCACTTGCCAATGGGGTCATTGCTGCCCAGTTTGTCGTAGTCATACACTGTGATCAGCACCTGTATTTTCTGTGTAAGGAGAACAAAACGAGTCAAATGTATTCCTTGTACACGTTGGTGAATTTGAGGGTTTTGTATAAGTTGGTAAAAAGATTTACTGAAGGGTGTGTTGTTTTAAGCCAAATATGTATGCAAACCAAGAAAGTGCTGGGCAGCATTGCCAAGGAAATCAAGGTAAGAAAATGTTTTTTTCAATCACACAGTGTTCTCATTGTGCTATCATTAAAGCTTCTACCATTGTTATGTTTAATGTTTTCACCTTATTAGCTTTGCACGTTAGCATGCAGGCTTTTGCTGTTAGCACTAAACACAAAGCACTGTGGTGGCTGTTGAACAACTTTTTGTTTTGTTCAAACTGTATTTTTGTATTAACATCTCAGCCATATTTCATGACTACAGCTGAAAACTAATTTCAAGCGACAAATAATAACTAATTTTACTTTGGTAATCAATTATAACCACAAACAGAGTGTCGGTAACTGTGTGACAGTAATTTTGTAAGTGCTAGCACAACCAATAAATCCAACTTCAAAATATACAAACCTGAATCTGAGAGAAGGGAATCTCAAAGCTAAAGCTCTCGTTGAAATAAGGATTCAACGTGTTTTGTTTGACTGATGTCTTCTTCTTCTTGAGTCGCTTTCCATTGTGTTGCAACACCACCTTCACAAAAGGATCTGGAACAGAAAGACATCATATGAGACAACAGAACTGGCTGTTGTTGACATTCACCTCTCTAAGTATTCACCTGACAGTCCTCCGACGTCCATCTTTTTCAGATTCTTGGCTTCCATGATGTTAACAGTTAGCTTGCCAGCTGTTGGGACGTAACGCAGCGAAATACAGATATCACCCAGCTTCTCTTGCTGGCAGGAACAGAAAATACATGTTATGTTATGCTACTGATTTAAGTTACAATTATATGTTTGCAATGGGAAAAAAGTGTACCTCTTCTTTTTCTCCTCCAACCAGATCCTTCCATTCATGTATTGGTTGACCAAGGTCTATAGAGTTCATGGGGATCTTAATTTCGCCGATGACATCATGTTTACCAAAACGGTCGAAGTCAAAAACTTGCAGCACCAGTGTCTGACCACCAAGCTCACTATATGGTATCTGGAAAGGGTAGTATAATAAATAGTTAAAGTTTTACTATAATGTGCTTTAAACTTTTTTTTTTTTTTTTTTTTTAAAAAAGGTCACAATCTGATGATAATAAAAAAATGTCTCTTGTAAAATTAGCAAAACCTTTCCACGTACAGACCTTAAAGGTAAAAGTCTCATTGAAGACAGGGCAGAGGTTCTTGCGCTGGATTTTTGTCTCAAACTTCTTTTTCTTGTCTGGCAACATGTACACTTTGACATAGGGGTCAGAGGTCCCACCAATGTCCATAGCTGGAAGGTCCTGAGCTTGGAGGATGCCCACAATGAGCTGGAGAGTGAAGGAGACAGCAAGAGATGAGTTAACCATGACGTCTGACACATTCCCTTGTAATCTAATGTAATTTAAATCAAAGCAATCTCGTTGTTGAGCTCAACAGTTAATTACTAGTAAAGCATAGGGGTGAAAGCATTGTTGTTTAATCTGGCACAAGTCTTCTACTCTGTTAATCACAACATCTTACTAAGCAGGTTCAAAATTATGGGTCTTTCAGATGATTCTAACAACTGGAATCTGTTACCCAACACACTTAAACTTTGCACCTCGATCCAACCATTTACTTTCAATAAATTATTGTAAACAACAGTTTCTGATCAGGGAACCTGCTTTTAACTTGTGATGGGGTTATTTTGTTGTTGTTGTGTGAGTGTGAGTATGTTTTCAATTATTTTTATTAGTTTTTTTATATAATTCAAGTTTTTGTCAACATTTCTGACATGACAGAGTAACAAAACATTCTGTTAAACATCTTTTAACATTGGAGAGTTTGATATAAATTGACTTTGACGTATGAGGGGCTATTGCGTATAAAGTATAACACAAATGTATAAAACATAAGTAAATAAATAAATATACATGGGGTGTGACAATAGCTACCAGATACAAGAACATGAGACAGTCATCAGTAAGGGAGCCTTCAGGAGTTATCCCGTTGGGTAGCTGTTATAGTAATGTAAGACCAAAATGGTCCCCAGACTGGTGCAATAGTGTTGTCCCTGCTATTTAGTTAGAAGAGCATCTACTCATATGAGGCCATTTTAACCATCAGGTTGACCCATTCCTTAACTTGTGGGGTTTGGGGAGTTTTCCAGTGCTTAGGAATAACCCTGGCGGCTACAGAGATCCCAACTATAATAACGGAAAACTTCCCTTTTGATACATGAGACATCGTACTCTGTCACCAAGCAAACAGAGTCTTGGACAGAGTGGCACTGTTTCACCCAACCAATCACTCAGGATTCGTACAATAATCAACCACAGGGGTTTTATAACTGGACATTCCCACAGACAATGTATCAGTGTACCTGCATCCTTTTGACATTTCCAGCACATGGTTATTTTTAAGACCCGTTCTATTCAGTCTCACTGGTGTCCAGTAAGATCTCTGCATAATTTTGTACTGTGTAAATTTACCTTTACATTCCCTTATGTATTTTCCAGTCTGTGAAACAATTTTCATCCATTCCTCATTGCCGAACACGTACCCAATGTCCTTTTCCCACAAAACCTTTAAATTTTTACAGTCACTGCTGAGGGCGTAGCTGATTGTTCTGTGAAAAGTGGAAGTGCGATGGTGATGAGGTGGCCTTGCGAAGTAATCCAGAATGAGGTTTTCTTCATTTTGCTGTTTGAGTGACATGACACAGTTCCTGATCTGCAGGTATTTCCAGATTTTTTATTTGTTTAGAATTAATTTATGAGACTGTATAATTTGCTCCTGCCTCTTGGCCATGTCTTTGTTGTCAATAAAAATTATTTCTCAGTTAACTTACCTGATCAAACAAAGGTATGAATTTGAGAAAATAAAATAAATCAATAAATAAAAATCATAGTGTACCTGATTATCAGTAAAGTTATAATCCAGTGTGTACTCCAGTTTGCCAAAAAATTCCTTCTCCTCCTCCTTTTCTTCTTCCTGGAAGAAAAAGAGTCATTAGTGGTTAATGGTGATATTTCTAACCTCGCATTGTTTAAATTTATTCTCCAGTGTTTGTGCAAAATCTTCAACAGGCATCTTGACACAAAAGAAAGTCCAGAAAATATTCAGTAGAAAATAGAAATAGAGGCAATTTTCTGTCTTCTATAGGTTTTTTTTTATGAGATGTTTTTATCCTCATACCTTTATTCCCAATCAATGCTTGTAGCTGCGTCTCCGAGCTGCATAATCACAAGTGGACAGCAGCTCTGACTCTGTCATTATCTTCTTTGTTTGATTTGCCCTGGTGCATTATAGCTGCTGTGTACAGTTTAAACATTGATTTCAGTCTTAACCTGGATGAAAGCCAAACAGCTGTGGACAGTTAAGCAGTGACTACAATCTGATGCAAAGCCCTTGTTGCAGCTACCTCCACTTGCTGACTCACAGAGGGTGAAGATAGCATCTGATGTCCTCTCACTCACCTTAATGTTATGTTTTAACACACTCAAGAAAAAGCACAAAATTTAAAATAGTACTCATATTATACCATCATTGTTTTCTTGCAAAAAGCATAAGTTTTGTCATCGCCCCGTTTAGTATATTGGATGATAAAACAGCCAGAAGTTGTTGCCTTAGCACAAATGTTATAAATTAATGATAAATGTCAGGCTAACCGCCCTTTTGAACAATATCAGGCTTATTTATTTCGTTGTAATTGTTAGGCTTAACTAAACTATTTATGCAAACAAAATGGTGTTTTTTTTATAACTAATAGGATTTAACTATGTGTATACTTTCACCAGTTCTTTTTAATATGTACATGGAGAATCTTTCTATGACACCAAATAAACTGGATCTAAGGTGTGCAGAGGACTTGGTCATTCTTTCTACTGATAGTGCCAGCAGTAACAGCAGTTGTTTAGAGTCTGTGCAAGTTATGGTGTACAATATGACATCATATTCAATACTAGAAATAGTGTTGTTGTGATTGCCAGAACCAAGGAGGAACAGAAGTTAAATTTTCCTTAGTTTTACTTAGCAGGCCAAGTGTTAATATGTTGAACAAAGCCAGACAACAAAGTCAGATGTGATGATGATTATGTTCTCTGTCAATACTGAAAATGATATGCACAAGCAAATATGCTGGTGTGAAGGTTTTATGGGTTTGTTTTGGACCACAGGCTCTGGACACTTTGTATTCACTGAGTGGACGATTCTAGAGTCAAATGTGAAACCATCTCTCTGACAGCTACAGCTTAGCTGAAACAGGATAATGCAACAGGAATGTTTTATTTATTTTTTTATACAAGCTAAGCAGGAAAGTATTTGTACTCATGACATCTTCATTGTAAACAAAACCCATTACTCATAGAGCGAATCTCTAACTTGGAGCTCTGCTGATTATTTTCATCAACATAACTACTGCACAAATGTACAACACAGCCTCAGATACAGCTGCACAATACTGTCCAAGCATGTCAGATTTATAAAGCAGCTTATATTATTTCTCACCTTCTTCTCTTCTCCATCCTCTCCTTCTTTGTCCTTCTTCCTGCGGCCCCGTCCACCTTTCCTCTCACGGACCTTCTTGGGCTTCGTGCCCTTATTGAAACACTTCTTGTAGATGCAGAATCCCAGGCAGCCTACAAGAGCAAGGACCACTACCACGATGGCTCCCACGGCCCACATGGGCACTGTGAAGAGGTGTGAAAGGAATAAGAAAGGTCGGCTAGTGCTGCTTTACCTGATGACTTGGCTGATCCTGATACATTTTCTGTGAATACAGAGAGGTGTTCTTTTTTCTTTCTTACGTACTTACGACATATTTTAGATATTTGTATTTTACTTATTTATCTATGCTTAAGCCAAGAAACCTTTCAAAATTTCATTATATTTTAATAATGACAATAAAGATCTTGAATCTTTAATCTATCACTTATGCTATGTGTAAGACCAATTACAAACGTCAAGTGAAGTTTGGTATATTTTTCTGTTTCCATTGGATTCCCTCAAAGTAATTAAATTAACTTTGGCCTTTCTGTATGTTTTAAATTAAAAAGTAATTCTCAGTCAGCTAAATGGAAGCTTATTTGAAGTGCTAACTATCGTTTCTTAGCCAACTGAGTTAGCATGTTAGCATTTAGCTCAAAACAACACTATCTCTAAATACAGTGTCAAAGAGCTGCTGGCGTTATCAGCTCTAATATTCCTTTACAGAAAAACACGTTTCACAAGTGATATGTGGTTTTGCACATGTGGAACATGTGGATTTGGAAGATTTTCATGGTAATAAAATGTGAATGCATGTAAATTCCTTAATTAAATCTTTATAATCACATGTGAAAACTATGGGAACACATGTGAAACTCGTGTTTGGTCACGTTTCATGTTCGTTTCACATGTAAAACATGATTTCACGTGTGAATATGTGTTTCACATTGGAATTTACATGGATTTCTCAGATGATTATGGGTTGGACATGAGCTTTTACATGGGCATGGGTTCTATGTTACCATAAAAATGTTCCAAAACCATGCTTCTAATGTGCAAAAAATGTTTTTCACATGTGTTACACATGCCTAAAGTCTCATGGGGTTATATGTGGAACACATCATTTTGGTTCTTTTTACTTTAAGGGTTGACTTAAAACCCATGTATGTATACAGTGTGTACTGCTTCCTTGAATTTGTCAAAGGAGCATAAAAAAAGAGTGTTAAAGTTTATAACAAGTGCATTCACACATCACATTCATTTCTCCTGCAGTTTCAAAGCTCCCTCCCACAGCAGAAGAAAAACATCATTTCTGTTTTTGAAGGGTGGAAAATTAGTTGTATGAAAATGGACTTACTCTTGAGTTTATGATCTTGAAGAGAAGAGCAGTGGTCACATGAAGATGACATAAAAGGATGGAAAAATGAAATGGTAAATGAGGTAAAATTAAAAGACAGGATGGTTAGATGATGGCATGGTGTGAAACATAACAGGTCAGAGTGACACTTTCTTCTTTTTTTACCCTAGTTTATATTCTTTCCCTTAATAATAAATAATTTGGCTAATTGTCTTTCTGTTAGTAAAGTTGCTCCACATAACGTAGTTTTACATTACAGTTTACATTACATAATGTCCACTAAGACTAGAAAGTTGGGATTTCCCTTTTAAACACACTGACTGAAACAAAATATTTTCTGTCTATGTTACTTGGTGCTCACTTGGTAGGTGTGTGAGCTCATTGAAGAACTTGTTTTTCATGCTTGCAAACTGGTGACTGGAGTGGTGTGTGGCGGGTGGGGGCGGTCGGGGCTCCCTCTCCTCCTCCTCCGCCGCCCTTCGGAACCGCGTCCCTGCAGCATCGACCAGTCGCATCGTTGCTCTGAAAAATCAAAGAACACCAGAAGATGAATGGTCAGCAACATACAACTGTTTCCTCTTCTAGAAAGATTAGACTTGATGCACCAGAATAAAATTGCAATTAGGTTTTCTGTAGTTCACTCACTCATTCTCATTATTATATCCAACTGTCCACAGACACGGCCGCAGCCTTTAAGCTTAAAACACATTAACACCATCTTCTTTCTTTCTTTCTTTCTTTCTTTCTTTCTTTCTTTCTTTCTTTCTTTCTTTCTTTCTTTCTTTCTTTCTTTCTCTCTTTCCTTCTTTCAGATGCTTCTGCAAAACATCCTTTAATTACATCTTTCACCTGGCTCTAATCTTTTTAATCCTCTCCCTCCATTTCAAGTTTCACTGTTTGGCTTAATATTGTAGAATTATGTCATATTCAGAAATGAGTCCAGTTGCCTTTGATTCAATCTCTTAAGCCAAAATTTTGTTTGCTGCATAGCCGTTTCCCTCTTGTTTTGCTAAATCTAAAACATGACCACCCATAGGGGAAAAATACCTATGGCTGTCTCCTTACAGTTTACAGATAGAAATTGGAACACATGTTATTTTTCTATCCTATCAACAATCTTTTGGTAGATGGAAAAAAAAATGCATGGAGTGCTACTTGGGTATTAAAAAAGTAGTATTCCTCTGGATTCCTTTATAGTTTTGAAGATTTTTGTGGAAATTCAAGTATTTACCCAATGTGCACATTTATGCTCTAACCCCAATAAATTCCAGTGTGTTTGTTTCATTGTTTTACATTTTTATATTACAAAGATTGTATAGGCGAATTTGAGTATCTGAGCAATTAGGCCTCCTCCCACAGTCCAATATCGTGCATGTTGAGATATTTCCCAATTCTGAATTGTAGAGATTCACGTAATGCATGTTTCTTTTTTCTCTCTCTCTCTAAACAGAAGAAAAGAGTTTAGAAAATGGTAGGTGAGTGAATAGAAATCTAAACCACTCACTTATTTCAAGCATAATTCAAAATATTTATAATCTTTTTTTTGCTTTTGCTGTTTGTTATCATCATCTTTCTGGTCATCATTTCATCCCTTTGGTATTTCTTTCCAGGATATACCTCCTCAGCTGATATCTGCTGCTTTTGCACTTTAAGATAGCAGGTCAGATAAAGGTACATTTTTATACATGGTGTTATAGACTGACTTCCATGTGCAATATTATATACTCTTAAATTTGTCCTTCTCTAAGATGTTAAAGTTCAGAACTTTAATCAGAATACTGACAATGAGTCTGTTTACATGTAAACAAGAAATCTGATAACGATCTGATTTCTGGAGTTATCACATTATTCACAGCATAGACAGCATAATCTGACATCCGTTATCCAGTAATGGCAATTAACTGATTATGAGAAACTGGATTAATAGAGCTAGATTTCTCCCTAATCTTCCAATGTTGTTGTATCTGTAGAGCCATATATCTGAATTATTTAGTCATTTTACATCTGCACATGCGCATAAAACGGTGTCGCATCTCTTTTCAACATCTTCTGTTAAAGAACAGGAGCAACACTTTTATAACATGAGCAGAAGACAAAAGAAAACTTGATGCCGAGCAGCAGTGGGAAGCTGGAGAACAAAAAAGTATAATATTTACATGTAATCTGTTAGCTCCCACATTAGCAAATAACACTAGACTGTGGGTACTGCCATGTTTAAAAAAGACCAGAGTTTTAGAAAATAACAAACAGATATATCACTACGTTTGTATGTACTCCGAGAGAAATACGATCATGGACAGGAAAATGTTGCGCAGTGTTATTCAAATATTGCATTTTAGAAGTGCATGTAGATTCATCTGGCCCAATAATTACAGTTAAATCATTACTTCCCAGGTATCATTCATTGTTGATATCTGTGTGTTTTGGATTATTTCTTATTATCTATAAATATGTTTTACCATTTCTTGTATTGGATTATTTATAAAAATTTGGCATCTGGGAGTAGCGATGGGCATTTCAATACTCTGGAATCAACTTTTAAGTTACTTTTATTTTTATTAGATTTATTCATTTATATTTTTTATTAAAATTTTAAAAACATTTATTTCAAGTTTTTTTTTTTTTGTTCATGAGTTTTACTTTTTGATTTTTGCAGTATAGATAATAATGCTCACTGTACAACAGTATGACATTAAGTATTGATATTAAAAAAGTTGGATAATCTAATGGGATCATTTTGTAAGGATATCACTGTCTGTTCAATTAAATACTTTTCATATCTTCTTATGCACACACAGCCATAACAAAAACAAATAATTAACATGGCTAATTCCTGTCTCATTCAGTTTAAACCAGGCTTAACAGTGTGTTAATAAAGTGAATAGAAAACTAGATTTACCTTTTATTTTTGTCCCAGTAGGAAAAATGGAATAAATTGGTTCTTATACATCAGTTTTTGATTGTCATGCCTCTAGCTTCAGGATGTTTGCGCCCTATAAAGAGGTCCAGCTGTCCAGCTAACATTCACATGCAAACAGTAGCATTTAAGCACCCCCCTCCCACACTCGGCGCCCTCGCTGCTCTGCAATGTAACAAGATTAATTGCCTGAGGTAATCCAAAAATCCTGGGCTTAAACAAATCAAGGACAGTTTGCAGCTCTGGGTTTCCTCCCTTTTCCCCACCCTTCCTGCCACCATCTTCTTCTCTCACCTCTTCATCCTCTCTCACTTCTTGACTCAAACCTACATTCCTGCACAAACAGACACAGCATATTTCCAGAATTTGATTTGATTTAACTCTGCAAGATTTGTAACAGTGGCTCTTGTTGCCCCCGGATTGAATATGCAGAGGATTAGAGGGAATAAATGCCAGATGTTTCTCTTTCCCAGCAGGCTATTTTGCATCTTAATTCAATTTCATACAACTACTCCTTTATTATCAGATGGAAGTTGTAACTTTACCAACTGAAACTATAGTTAATTAAGTTGATAAATAAATTCATACCTCAGCTGATGCTTTACACGTTTGTACATCAGAGGTCAATCACATCAAAAGGCTAAAACCTGAAGTCACGTAAATGTCCACTATCTGAGTCAGCTGATAAGTACTTTGGATAAAAGCATCCTTTGAGTCCTGTGTCGTGCTTTTATCATCATACATACTCCATGTGCTGCATAAAGACCTTTTAACCGAAGCTTTAAACACCCCGAGATCTGGATGATAGCTCCTTGTCATTTCTGGGTCACAGCAGATTTAGGCTGAACTCCGACCGAGAAGTCAGAGTAAAGTCAAGCGGATCAGGACTGTCTCTGACAGACAGGCAACCTGTTTGAAAATTAAATGCAGACTGAAGCAAAGTCAGGAAGACATTTTAAACTAAATGAAATCTGCATAGTCATCAGCGTCTTCTGGTACAGATAAAAACGTCTTGCCAGCAGAGGACTGGTTGGTCAAAAAAACATTGTTTTTATCGTACACTCTCATCTGCCATATTAAATGAACCAGATCAGGAACAATAAATTTTTATTGGGTGGTGAAGAACCACTAAAATCTAATCACAAGAGAAGAAAGCAGTCAGTTTCAAAGAATTCAACAAGTAGCTTTTATATCTTTTTAACATTTAGTGTAAAAATAACAATCTTCCATAAAGAAGTACAACTGTTTTAAAAGCCATGTTTCTACAGATGCTGCCCCTTGCTCCGATGGTAGGATGTGCTCAGATCAATGGTGACCATATCAGGTTTGAAGGTAATGGTGCTGGTGGTCCTTAGACATTTTATTAGTTTCCATCTTCAGGTTAATGACAGACTAAGGGATAGAGCCAGAGGAGCACTGGTCCCTACTGAAATCTAATTCTCCCAATAAGTAGATGTTTTAATAAAAACAAAATGTGGCCATTCAAAGACATCTTACAATTAATAAATTAAATTTATGAAAAAATACTTCATTAATCCCCACAGGAAAATTATAACAGGTATGACTTATGTAATATTTAAATCATATAAACTACTACAGTGATGCCGTAGGAAACGAGACAATGAAGGAGAAAAGGAACTAAGTTTGATATTGAAAAACTTTTTTATAAATCAGAAATTGTGAGACAAATGTATCAGTGTGGAATGGTCTGGAATGAATCATGATGGTGCATATCTTAAAAGTAGGAAATTTGGAGTTGACATATGATATATGAAAGGCACAGAAAGGCATTGGTAAAGGTACCAGAGGAGCAAAACACTAGCTGCTGGTTGACAGAACTGTCGCCCAAGACTGTAAAACCAGACAGACAAACCTGTGCACTTCCTGGATTGTTTGTCAGAAAGCTTATGACTCAATGCCACATACACGGATCCTGGAAAGCCTGAAGCCATATAAGATCAACAACACTCTAAGAGCCTTCATTGCAAGCTCAAGGATGTGAGGATGTGACAGATCCCTCTCGAGGTCAACTTCAAGCCAGTTGCACAAGTCTCTATCAAATGTGATATATACCAAGGAGATGCTCTGTTGCTACTGCTGTTGTGCTCAGGCCTGAACCCCTTAACCAAGTTAATCAACAAGACTGGCTATGGCTACCGACTCAGGAATGGGGCCGACATCAGTCACTTCCTCTACATGGATGGCATCAAACCGTACACTAAGAGTGAGGAAGACATTGACTCACTGAACCACACCACCAGGATCAACAGCAGGGACACTGGAATGTCATTCATTCATCCACCAACAGACAGCTGAAGTGGCAGAAATTAACAAGTCCTACCAACATCTAGAGAGGTCTGAACTGAAGGACAGCACAGAGGTGCTAGTCATAACAGCACAGGAGCAAGCCTTGAGTATCAGGGCAATCAAAGCCCAGATCAACCACACCATGGAGGACCCCAGGTGCAGGCTGAGAAAAGTGGCCTCTGAACCAATCCAGGACCTCACAGCAGGGTGTAAGATACTGGTACGCAAAGAATGCATTGAACACTATAACCGAGTAGCTGGCATAGGGACAGAGACATCTGTGCAGAATATGGACTGGAGACTCCATAATAGGAAACTCCTCCCAAGGTGTGGAAGAATCAGAGGGCTGAGATCCTGTGAGACTTCTAGATTTAGACCCATAAAATGATGGTGGCCAACCAACCGGACATTGGGAACATGGATAAGCAGCAGAGGAAAGCCGTAGAGATCGGTGTAGCCATTCCCAACAATGGAAATGTCAGGAAAAGGAACATGACGAACTGGAGAAATACCAAGGATTTAAGGAAGAACTGGAACACGAGGGTGAATGGTTGGATGTCTCTCAGTGTTGGCCCTGCAATGGACTGGTGGTCTGTCCAGGGTGTACCCTGCCTCTCACCTGTTAAATGCTGGATTAGGTCCCTTAATGGACGAAGCGGTACAGATAATGAATGAAAGGTAGGATAACACAACCCTCAGTTCTTTTCCATGTTTTTCTGTGAGAAATGGCTAGAGAAAATGGTTGGAAATTTGTAATAAACTTAGAAAAGACAGCAGTGTTTTAACAAGAAACTAACTACAATCTTAAAAGCTAAATTTATTAAACAAAGCATAATACGTTTCCCCAGATAGTGTCATTGTGTTTTTATAAGGTTAAATAAAATGTATTAGTATAATTAATAATAAAAATAAAGATGCAGTATTGTGTGTTATTAAGGTGGGCTATCCAATAAAAAAGGCCAATTAAATCTGTCCTCATATGGACCACAGTTATCACAACTGTATGAAAATAATCCAGCTTTAAATGTTGCAGCTGCAAGGAATCATGGGACAGTTATTCCCTTTTATCTGCTGAAAAAGATGGTCTGTGTTTAAGGAAAAAACCTAAATGCCTCTCAGATTCATCAACATTTAATATTAGGGGTTGATTTTGGATGGATATCTGGAGAGGGGAACCATGTTTTCTGTATGTAGATACCCTAAATGTTGGGTTCATGTTTTAACTTGAAGCTAAAGGTGCTTTTTTGCTACAGCCTGCTAAAACATTTTCTACTGAACGTAACACAACCAGTGGTCAAGAAGCTGCGGCTAACTTCCTTGATGAAAGCTCTTAGTTACATTAATATTTTTATGTTTCTTTAAAACTGCTCATGGCTTACACATGGTTCATTTTAAAGTTTAATTCATTCATTTCAGCTACATGAAATTTAATTTTTACTGAAAACAATTAGTAAAATATAAAATATTATCTATGTTTGGTGTTTTGTTGGTCCAGCAAGAAGTTGAATGTTTTTTTGTTTTTTTTTGACAATCCTGATTATTATAGATTTTATCTTTAACTATTTAACTTATTCATTAATGGCAGTCCTGCTCCAAAAAGCATAAAACTTATGTTAGTTCACAGCTCAAAAACTTCCAAAATTTCTACACCTTTGGCACTTAAAAATCGTAGTATGGCTCTTTCTGCCTTTTTAAACCCTGACATGCTGACCTCTTTGTTTTAAATAAAATTGTCATGTAGGATCAAAAATTCTATGTCAGTTCCAAAAATGTTATGCTCATATTTTTCTTTGCAAATTGTAACATAGCTTCATTCTTCACAACATAAAACTGCTACGTTCAGAGAGGTAGGAGGGGTGGTGGTGTAACACTGCTGAAGCTTCACACCAGAATACCGAGTTTGATCCAATGTTCTCCAAGCATTTCTCCCTTTATTTAATTAGTTAGACATGAAAATATATTTATGTGACATTTCTGCTACTCTATACAAAGCCACAGTAAGTAAAATGTTACCATCTCCTGCTAATATTTCTGTGCTTTTAAGTTGTGATACTACTATATTTTAAACACAAGTACAAACAAAACCCTCTTTTAATTTCTTTGGTCAGACTGGGCTGGATTTATTAAGAAAATAATCTCCAGATGATTTTTAGTTCTTGCTTTCCTCTGATTTGTTTCAAGCTCTTTATTTTTCCTCCTTCCTTGCTTTCCTGAATATTACACATTCAAAACTGAGATATAAATTTATTTGCCTTGAATATTTTTATATTGCTAGAAACATTAACAAATGCAACATCCATTTTTAAATCTCCAGTTTCCATGTAGTAGAGCTGCAGACCAAATTGGAAACTTATCACTGATCATTTCATATATGTTAACTAAAATGCTGTGATTGGCCCAACCTGCTCAAGTCAAGTGGAAATCTATATAAAGCAGATGGAGGGCCAGATATATTGTACCAAATAAAATAAAAGTACTTTATTATTCATATATTAATGCAAGGTCAGACATTTGATGCTTACATTTTTTCTGCCAATTCAATATTAAATTACATGATTTTAGCCAGTGCAAGTTTATAATAAGTGCAAACAGCATGAAATCAGTGGAATTGTTTCTAATAAATTCTGCTCCTCTGTTATTTACTTGTATCTCAGCAGCAGCAGCAGCAAAGACTGATGAAAACAAGCATCCAGTTTCCAGGCTTCCTTCTACTGTAATGCAGGTGACTTCACGTGAACACAGACGCTAGAAATAGAGGTGCATTAGCCTCCAGTAATCCACTTAAACTAATCTCTGCCACTTTGGGAACATCCTAACACAATGAGTAAAATCAAATGTTTCTCCAACAGGCAAACTTTCTTAGGAAAAGACGTAGAATTTTATAAAAGCAAATATTGGTATATAAAACTGAAACGTTGACCTGTGGTTGTTTTATCATGGCTGCTTTGCCACAAATTTACTGCAAAGCTGAAATACTGTAGTGCTTCTATAGCGAGAGGAGGAGTCATTTGGAGAAGTATTCAGAAAAAATACCAAATATTTCCTGGTCACACTTAATTCAATGCAAAGCATTTATGTTTTTGTGCATTTTAGATTCAAAATGTGCAACTTTATTCACTTTTCTTGCTGTAATGTAAGCAGTTTTATCACAATAGTTTTACTTTGTTAACAATAAGGGTGACATCGTGTAAAAAAGCCAAAACACAGAAGAAAAACATCATTACTCACCTGATTTAGTCCTTCTTGTCTCTTCCGCCTTTATTTTTTCCTTTGCATGCAAATGTCCTCCAGCACAAATCCACCGTCACTGACTGATTGGAAGTTGTTGTGTACAACTCTCCTCTCCTTCTCCCCCTCCCCCTCCTGTGTTAATCTTCACAATATCCCTCACTACCAGCTACTTACTGTCCACTCATGCTGCCAAAACCTTGTCTTTTACAGCATATTTGTCCACAACGGCAGCATCAGACTTGTTTCTCTGCAAAGGTGTCCTCCAGGTATTGAAGAAATTATTAAAGTACACAGCAAAGGTGTTGCACTGAGGAAAATCTTATTCTTTTATTAGAGCAAAATGATGTCTGAGTGGAGCTTCAGCTCAAAGAAACTGTTGATTTTTTTTCTTGCAGCTGCTACATACAGTATGTATGGTGTGTTGCTGCATCCTTCAGGAGCATGGACAGAAGAAATCTGCTTTAGCTGTCAGGATGGGTCTGATCTTAATTAAAGTCTTGACCCAAGAATAAGAAGACAGGAGCAGAACTGTGCAAATGGGCCTTCAGCTGCTATTTTTAACCACCACCCAACATGTGTTTAAGGATCCACTTCATGAAATCAGGGATGTGTTGCTGTACTAAAGGTACAAAGAATTGACTTACAAAGAAAATGAGATCTTCCTGTTGAGAGAAGATTTTTTTTTATTGTTTAAATATCCACAACTGCCAGTTGACATGTTAAATAATAATAATACTGATAATAATAATTATTATGGGTAAGGCGCAGGACCCTATTAGAACTGTTTTAGAGCAGCAGATGAGGAGCAAACTGCAGAGACAATAATAAACACTCCCTCCATATAACCCTGACAGGACAGAACAGTGAGAGGCTAATCTCACTCCACTGCAGGACTGAGAGGTTCAGGAGATCCTTGGTCCCCACATTCATCATTAGATTACTTATTGTTAATATATGTGTGTATATGTAAAACTCTATCTATCTATCTATCTATCTATCTATCTATCTATCTATCTATCTATCTATCTGTCTGTCTGTCTGTCTGTCTGT
>JBAFSZ010000023.1:8289825-8309734 GCA_036919955.1 Melanotaenia pygmaea | reverse complement strand
CTCTGTCTGGCTGACTTTGTAATAAAGTCAGTGTGATGAGTCCAGGTAAGGTCTTCACTGATGTGAACCCCAAGGAAGCTAAAACTGTTGACTCTTTCCATCGTAGCCCTGTTGATGGAAAAGTGGGTGTGTTCCTCCCTCTGCTTCCTCCTGAAGTCCACAAACATTTCCTTAGTTTTGCTGACATTAAGATGTAGATTGTTGTACTGGGACAAAGATATCAGGTCTCTGACCTCCTCTCTTTAGGTCATCTCGTCACTACCAGTGATCAGGCCAATGAGGGTCGTATCGTCAGCAAATTTAACAATAGTATTGGAGCTGTGGGTCACTACGGTGTTCAGAGTCAGGGTGGAGGATGTGCTGCCGCCCATTTGCATAGCCTGTGGTCTGCATGTCAAGAAGTTCAGGATCCAGTCATAGAGGGTGCTGTTAAGCCCAAGGTCTCTGAGCTTGGTGACATGCTTGGAGGGCACAATGGTGTTAAATGCTGAGCTGTAGTCAATAAACAGCATTTTCACATATATGTCCATGTGGTCCAGATGGGAAAGAGCAGCGTGGAGGGTGAAGGCGATGGCATCTTCAGTTGACCTATTGGGCCTGTAAGTAATCTGAAGTGGGTCTAATGGATGGAAGTAGTGCTGAATGATTTGACTAGTAAGATACCATCTAAGGGGCCGCCTTTCATTAAGAGCAGGTACATGCTTGAAGTATCTGTGTACAGAATGAAAGGCACTGAAAAGTACGCAAAAGCAAGTAAAGGAGCTTTAACCAGGGCTTGTTTCAGGCCATAAAATGGCATTTCCCACTCTGTGGTCCATTTGGTCAGCATGCAGTGGGGCGGCTACCGTCGCAAAGTAAAGTAGGAAGTCACGGTTGTAGCCTATCAGCCCCAGGAAAGCTCTTAGTTCTGTCAGTGACTTTGATTAAGGCCATGCTGTCACAGCTTCCACCTTCAGCTGCCACAGGGGTGATGTCCATCTCCAACACCACATGACCCAGGTACAGGACAGAGGGCTGGAGCAGGTAATATGCTTGAGGTGGGTGGAGCGGCCAGGGGCAAAATATTGATGTCATCCATAGCCCCTGTCCGACTGTAGGAACCTTTCGCAGTTCCTATAACTTTTTCAGGAACCAGGCCGTTTTTTCGCGCATTCAGACATATAGGAACTGAGGGCTAAAAGCTAAAAGCTTTTCGAGGTTCTATAGGAACCCTCATGACGTGATCGGTCATACTCCAAATGTCATCTGGTTGAACTCATACAAGCCCATAGGGGTGGTCCATCCTTTTGATGATCAGATTTTTTTTTTTATTATTATTTTTTTCCCCTTTTTTTTTATTTTTTATTTTATTTATTTATTTTGAATTATAGAATTTAAATGATCTTGCTAGACTTGACAGGAGGGGACAGAAAAAAAGAGAATAGTGAACAGATGTAAGAAGGAATGTAGATAAAAGAAAGAGGAGACAAAGATACAACAGATAGAAGGCAACGACCCTTCAATCCAAATCTACACCAGACAACCAACAGCCTAAACCTGTACAGAAACATAACAGAGAATTTTCTCCAGCTTTTACAAGAAAGCAAATCTGACAATGATCAGGACCTCCTAAAATAAATAAATCACCAAGATATCAAATAAATAAATAAAAACAAAAAGCAAAAAACAATTGATCATGACAACCAAAGTACCAGAAACAGGCCAAAAAAAAAAACAAAAACAAAAAGTAGCTCTCAGTGTATAAACCCACTGGACAACTCAGTGACTGTGACAGCATGCAGAGTATGAGAAATGAGGAGTGATCAGAGATGAATGTGATTGTGCAAATTTGGCAGACTAGGCCAGCCCAGAGACCTGGGCCCTAAGCAGCACCCCACCACCCCTCCCTCACCCCCTTACTCTCCCTCCCCCACCCACTCCCACCCACATTGACCCTCACTCCTCCACCAACACATCCACCCCTTACCCACATCTACTATCCACCCCGTAACCCCTCACTCACAACCTCCCCTGCACTGTACCTACCTACCTACCAACACTCGCTCTCACACACCCACATCACACTTAACCCTCCCACCATGCCCTGAAGGGGGGAACCTTCAGTGGACCAGAAGATAACTAGCCCCAACCCCCACTAACTCCCCCAACCACCTCCGCCACACCGCACCCAGAAGCAGCCGACTGGACACCTCCTAGGGCCAGCAGCCCCCCCATCAGCGCAGCCAGCTCGATGTTAGCGTGATGTTATTTCTTCCCTATTGACCTTAAGTCTGTGTAAAGATAATGAATCCACTTATATATAGATAAATGTCTTTACACTACGTACTTTTTGATTTCTTAACAGAGAATTGTATGCAAATGTGTGTGGTATTTTATTCTGACAGGGTAACACCTAGGCCTGTAGAATGCCATTTTAACAAGGTGGTGCATTTCAACAGAACACCTGCTTCCCAGGGTTGTGTGTTGAATCCTCTCTTCTATTCCCTCCACCTATGCTCTCCTGCCCTCTCAGCCAGTCACATCATTAAATTTGGCGATGACACAACCATCATCGGGCTCATCTCTGGAGGGGATGAGACTGAGAGATTGTCAAAGTGGTATGTGGTCAATAATCTGATCCTCAACACCACCAAAAAAAAGGAGATGAAGAAGTGTGATGCACCACCTCCTCTCTCCATCAACGGTGTAGGCATGGAAAATGTTCAGTCCTTAAAATCCAGTTTTCTCCATCTCCTATCAGTCTACCAAACAAACAATAACCAACTTGTGACCTCTCGCACTTTATTAGTACAGACTGCAGTTGTACAAGCACTTATATAGCTTTGTACTTATTTTATTGATTTACTTAGGCCTATTTTAATAAACTCCTGTCAAGCTCATTCATTTTGCAAATGGATTTTAACCTTTAACTTGCAGACCAGAGAAGATCAAAATTAATGGTTGTGTCTCTGATGAACTTTGTGAGCTCTCTGTCCCCACAAGGTTGTATTTTAAGTCCTTTGCTTTTCACTTTGTACACATATGACTGTGCTGCTACTCATCCTAACAACCTGGTTGTCAAGTATGCAGATGATACCACTGTAATCGGTGTGGTATCAAAAGTCTTTACCAGCTCTGTCACTGTGTGGTTTGGTAATCTCACTGTGAAAAGAAAACTTTAAACAGAGTGGTTCACTCTGCTCACAGGACAATAAGCTGTGACTTACCAGTCCTAGAGGACATTTACAAATCTAGACTTTTAACAAGAGCTTTACAGATCATCAATGATCCCTCTGGCCACCCTGCAACAGAGATGTTTGACCTCCTGCCCTCAGGGAAACGATATTGTGCTATTAAATGCATTCCCAAATAAATAATAATTACAGAGTACAGCTGCCAATAAACACGACTAAACTATTATACCTTATATTGCACGTTTAATGAATAGAACCTGGGAGACATGTATTGGTGTGCAAATAATAGCTTTTGGGGTGTAAGTCTATTTGAAAGGGAGGTGAAACAAAGTATTCACATGGATTAAATCAGCCTCTTTTATTAACGGCTTTTAGACAAAGAAACTCAGCACCTCTCTGAAAAAACGTAGGTTCAAAATACAATTTTAACAACAGGAACAGAGACTTGCAGATTGTACAGGGAATGTTTGAACTGCATAGTAAGTGACCATTTGGGCTACCCCTTACAGTGTTGATGTACAGTAATAAAGATAAACACAGTACAATAAATTTAAGTTTGGATGATTTGGCATTAAAATAATGTTGATAAATCAAAGATGTGGGCTCAATTCTTAATTCAGACCCATAATTCTTTTCTCAGTATTTGCTTGGTGTTCCACAAAGTTATAATCTAGCCAAATCCCAGCAAATATGCTCCACTGAAGCCCAAGTTGGGACACACATGGGACATCCGGTGCAAAGCCCACTTCGGCTGAAAGTGGGCAAGTGGGGAACACAACATACTGAATAGGCTGAGTGTCCAATTAAGGCCCCACATGTGGCCCCATTTTGTGACCGTGACCCTTAATAGGGCCCACAGCAAAAAGAACCCCAGGTAAGGACAACTATGGTCCCACAACATATCCTTTGGTCTAAGTATGGGGTGGACAGGTTTGGCTTGCCAACAAAGGACCCTAAATGGGATTTACATGGGTTTGATCTGCCCACAACACCCACAGGAGGCATGTTTGTTGGCACACAAAGACAAATAGCATTCAATCTGTGAGGTTTACACAAATTACAAGGAGCAGGCCTCTGACTGAAATATGTAGGCAACATGGACCCCACTAGACTCTGTGTGTAAGGCAGTTGGCTTTAAAGTTGCAGATAAAAAATAATCAATGTTAATGACAAAAGATCAATAGAGTATCAGGCATAAATAGTTACTTTTCGGTCTATATTAATAGATGTACGATGACTATCATAGTTTTAGGTAAACAATGAGAAAGACTCTTGAAAGTAAAGGCTGGAACTGTGTTATTTAGATTTTTATGTTTAATATTTTCTGTGAAAATGACCAAAGTAACAATAAATAGTTTGTGGACTGTGCGTCAACTAATAAAAATGCATTTAAAGACCATTTTGTTACATCTCAGGGAGGATTTGTTTAGTCATG
This sequence comes from Melanotaenia pygmaea, assembly GCA_036919955.1. Classification (NCBI taxonomy): domain Eukaryota; kingdom Metazoa; phylum Chordata; class Actinopteri; order Atheriniformes; family Melanotaeniidae; genus Melanotaenia; species Melanotaenia pygmaea. The sequence goes on along the minus strand of JBAFSZ010000023.1, from coordinate 8,305,126 downwards.
AAGAAGGCATCCCATGTGTTTGTTAGGTGTATTGCTGATTTTCTACCACTACATGGTATGTGACACAGATGAGGTTTTGTGTTTGTATTGCACTTGTTACTCTGATATGTGAGGACTGACTAGTTTAGATAGTCTTCATCACGGCTGAAGGATGTGTAGTAAATACTGATATCCAGGCTGTATGTTTCCCACTTTTATCAATCATCTTTTATATCACCAGTGATTCTACCTCCTTCAGAAATAATGAATCTGCTGCCAACGGCTTCTAACAATAATACTTTCTGAATTCGTTTATTAATCTCTCCTTTTAAATGGATGTTTTCTAGGACTTTTAATTCTTGTTGGATCTGTATTATTATGCTGTGGGGATCCAGACACTCTTCCACTGGATGGCATTTCTCCACATGTCTTCCAGAAGAGAAGGATGAGACTGCGTCCAGTCCATCCCTTCATCCTTCCCGTCCTGGATGAAGAGTCGCAGGGTTTTCAGAGGGCTGGTGCAGGTGTATTGAAGGTACTGACAACCCTGCAGTAGGAAATCAGAGATCAGGAGTGATGATCAAATGTGGTGAAGCTCAGTGATGAGTATATAAGTACTTCAATTATCCTCACCTCAGCACTGCCCCAGTACCAGATTGCTTTGATGACACTGTGAGTGGCGAGAGCCACTGTCAGCTGGTCTCGACTTCCTGTAATGATGTTAACCAGACCAGCCGGCAGGTCTGAGGACGGGAGCACCTGAGGACAAGGAAGAGGAAGTCATGTAGTTATGACAACATTTTCAGAAATATGTAAACAGATATAATCAGGAGCTTTTAGTGGATGTACTTGTTATGGTATCAGGGAACAATGTTTCTATATTTAGATGCCTGTGAAGGCCCATTTATGCAATGCAATTAGGTAAACTACCAGTCAAAAGTTTGGACACTTTCCCAGTAAATCAAAAGGAAAAGTATGTCCAAACTTTGGGAAAGTGTGTCCAAACTTTTGGCTGGCAGTGTAGATCTATTTCAAACATCACTGCTCTTTCATGTGTCCCGTACGTTAGCATGGAGCTTAGTTAATACATCCACCAGAGGGCAGTGTGGAGTTCAGAGTTCTCTTCCGAGTTTCAACTCAGTTTCAGACAATAACAAACATGGCGACGATGGGGAGATCATGATGATGTTCATTCTCAGAGAGACATAAAATGAGGCAGCACGGTCGATAGTGGTCGGTGTTGCCATGAAATACAGTGAAGCTTCCTCCTCTTTGTTCCATTTGCAGGTCACACATCAGCTATACTTCTCAACACTGCCCCCACGGTTCCTGGTGGTCATTACTTTCTTTGCTCCATTAGGGGACACATCCACAAGGACCCCAAAAAGAGACCAAATTAGGCAAGGACGCCGAAGACATACTAAGTAATCCATATCCCTCTTTTGCGTAGAGTATAAATAGACCTCTAGACCTCATCCCAGCTGGAGGAGTTTTACCTTTTATCAACTAGTGATGTCACGACTCCTTGATTATAATATACTACAATTATTTAATCATAAAGATCCCTTAGTACTGTCCCGTTCCATAAAGGACTATCTGTCAGCCATATTAGCAGATCAGCACAACTTTACATGGAATAAAAAAAAATACATGAAGAGTTATTTCCGCCATATACCAGATAAAGACATCCTTGTCAGATTCCTTTGATTATAGAAAAAATGAACACGATGTCACTGTGGCGGCCGGCTCACGCCTGTAAAGCATGACATAAAAAGCTGCACAGAAAGGAGGAAATATAATTCACTTCACCACCAGCTTTTAATGTTCAGTAACTAATGTTAATCTCATTTAACTCTGAAATGAAATGTTCTTAATTATGTATGATTCAGGGTGGACTTAAAGTTGAATGTGACGAGTAAAGTTGCATTCACTGAACTTTACATTATATGGACGTGAAAAACCTAAAATCTTTTTCAAATGGATAGTTTCACTGTTTAAACATAACTGTGATGCTTCGTTACTGTAATTCATTTCAGGTATGTGGTCGTGTTTATTTATTCCCATCTTTGGTTGTTTTATTGACATAAACAGATGGAGCTGATTCTCCAGCCAGGTTTTGTTACGACATGTGAAACTAAACATCTTCATATTTACCTGAATGAAAGCCAAAGCAGGAAGTGGATGCTTCTGACTGGGGACCATTATAACTGCGTTGCCTGTGGCGATGGCGGCCCCAAGGAGTGTTACCATGGAGAGGAGGGGGTTTTTGTCAGGAAGAACAACCCCAACAACTCCCAGGGCTTCGGGGAAGGAGAGAGCAGAACCAGACTGTGGCATGGGCTGAAGGAGGAAAACGACACTTTGAGATGAAAGGACTCCACTGCTCCTCCTGACTACCGTCTATTGTTGCTCGGTACTGTAATACTACTGTCATCCCTCCGGGGGGTGGACCTCACCAGGGATCCTCCTTGAACTTTGTCACAGTAAGCGGCCCAAACATTGAGCCTGGTGATGCTCAGCTCCACCTCTCTGTCTGCCTCGTCCGCTGAGACGCCCGTCTGGCTGCTGATTGACACAGCTAAGTCCCGCCTCTTCGCCTCCAGGCCTTTGGCAAGAGAGTAGATTGACTGAGCGCGTGCAGATGGACTCTTCTTCATCCACCTAGAGGTGGAGGAGGAATATTCAGAGAAATAAAATTAAATGCTTGTCAGAAGACCTTGTTAACAATTGCTGTGCATTAAATGGCTTGTACGGGCCGACAGGATGAGCTTTGTTTATCAGATTTTACTGCATTCAGCTGTTATTGATTACCTGTGTACTTTGGTTATATGCAGCACATGACCCGGCTGAACGGTCCATCAGCTCAAAGTCTCACTGGACTCAGACTGATGATTAACCAAAGAAACAAAAGATTGAAAAATAATTCTTAATGACTCAGCTTCCTGAAATCCAGCCATCTCTGCTAAATGTTTTATCTTTGGCTTGAACGCAGATTTAAACCAGCCCAACACAAATTCATGACAAGGATCAAATTGTTTGCTTTAGGCTTCATTTCAAAGAGATCTGGCATGTCAGGGCTGATTTCACACAACTACAGTGACAACGTTAGAAAAGGAAATCAGAGTCCAAGTTTAAACGGAAGTATTAAGAGTTTGGCAAGTTAAACACAGTTTAGCTGAAGCTTATGGATAAAAAAATGTTGTGGCACAAACTCCCAGCTTTTTGCACGTAGAGGTTTTTATTGCAGTATAGAGAATGGTTTCCTAACTGGCAAGTTAGACTAAGAAATAATAAAGGAGCCACAGGTGGAGGGATTTTGCAATTAAAATAATAACGTGGTGTTAGGGTTAGTTTGCTGCTCCACTCCTGCATTAAAATGCTTCATGAACTTGGTTGACATAACACAGTTCATGTTGCCACACAACAGCAGGGACTAAATAAACAACTGTCCGATTCAGAGGTGACTCGGTGACTCTGATAACATTTCCCAGCTTGTTGTTTGTTTTAAATCGCTTGAAAAAAGAAAAAAAAAAAAAAAACAAACAAAAATAGCAAGCCACTCTATATGCTTCGCTTTCTAAACGGCTGTTATCTTGGACGTCGTATCATGTAGGACCCCACGCCTTCCTCTTCTCTGGAAAGCTCTTTGTGGCACAAACAGCTTTTACTCAGAGATTGTTAAATATTACATTATTACATAATATTCATAAGCCATATTATTATTTTATTATTTATATTTATAATATAAATAATAGCTCCATAGTATATCTGTCTATATTGTTATACCTCTCTGGTAAACTGCATATATCCGTAATTAAGGTGCAGTTTTGGTTACTACAACAGCGTTTAACTTAGAGCAGGTCTCTGCTAAATATTCCTTATTTTGCTGCTAAACTGCTTCTCATTGTTCTTCAACGACCATAAAATTCTGTCATATGCTAGAATTCTGATCCTATTTTCTGAATTGAGTTGGGTCTAAATATTTTTACTGCAGGCAAGACACTGATTAATACTTCACACAACAGCTCTTTACAAACCTAAATATTTTTATAGGACCCTGTCAGGATCTCTGACAACTCCCACAGTACGTTACTATCAGGCTTGAAATTGACCTTATTTATTTAAAATTTATATTTATATGTCCAAAGGAGATTTCTTTTTTCTTTTTTTTTTCTTTTAGGAATTAGGCTCTTTCAAGGCAGCTTTTTAAAGAGATCCTTGACCTTTTCCACATTTGATGGCAAATTTACTGCCTGGAACAAACAAACAAGAAAGTCAAATACTAATATGATGTTGGATAACTTTTAGCTTTAAATAGAGAAAGTGTGTTGGTGTGTTTTTTCAGAGCTGGCAGCTCAGTGTGCTGTTTATTTATTTCTTCATGTGGAAAAGCCCTCACCCTGGCTGGACTTTGATAGCAGCCTCCACAGCGTTGCGAACGTCTTTCCGGCCTCCATCTGGACAAAAAGCTAACACACCGCTGCCCCCTGGTGACTGCACAGCCACACTGCAGCCAGACACTGATTTACACGCTTTACCACCAACGAACTGTGTGTAGGATAGAGGAGAACTGGAAGGACATTAAAATACAAAACAGGATGCAATCTTTTAAACTCTCCATTGATGACTCGTCAGCTTTCTGTCTTGAATTGTGGAGAGGGTTAAAACCTACCTGCTGGGGTCCGAAGTATCAGGAATGACAGCTGGAGATGCTTCTGTTCCAAACTGCAAGTAGTCCATGGAAACGGGGGCGCAGCGAAGAAGAGGAGAGGTTGAAGAGGACGGGCGCAGAAACTGGTACAAGCCCTGAAAAAAAAGAGATGATGTGATGATAAATAGTGGATATTTAAAACTAACTGGAGGGGCTACTGTCTGTCAAAACAAAAGATGGATCAAGTTTGTTAGAGTTAAAAAAAATGGAAACATTGTGGTAGAAAGAAAACTAATCGTTATTAAATGTTTTGGGACTTTAATATTAACCCTTAATGCCACATTTAAGACTCGGATAGCTCATATTTTTACATGCTACCAAGGTCATGTGCAGGACACGGATACAAAGCTGCTGCCTTGTTGATGGAAAACAAGAAATCTACAGCGAAGCCAGTTCCTCCTGGATTACAATACCAGCCCGAAATGATACAGGAAGTGTACAAGATGGAAACAAACAACTGTATTTTAGATTTCAAAGGGTTATATTTAAGAAAACTTAGGACAACTGGACGGTAAAACTCCACCGTGAGCAGGCTGGAGGTTGCTGGGATAAAATACATGTAGATAATGTCGATGCCATTTTTATTTTTAGATGAGAAATTTTACACAAACAGAATTTATTCGTCCTCTGCTCTTTCTTGGTTATCGCCACGGTATAAAAATTAGGAAGGCTGATCGAGTACACAACATAAAGGATCAAATAAATTAAAACAAAAAGTATGAATAAACAAAAAAATAAATGTATAAATACATGCTTACTTTTCCAAAATAATTATTCCTCCTGCTCGTAGGAATTGACAGTCAATCTCTTTTGTTTTCATCATGCTATTAAAGTCTTTGGGGTATATTCCAATCAAACAAGTCTTAACAGAAAATAATCTTTAACACTCAACACTCGCGCCTGGTACACTTCCAGGATCAAAGTGCTTTTCTCATTCCCAGATCAGGAATATCAGGAGTTATACAGACTACTAACAGCTTTAATCTCTAATGAACAGAGTTCATTCTTTCATAACATGTGAATTTAAAGAAGTTATTTAATTTGAAATAAGCTCCCAGACAGATACACTCTGATAAAAGGATTATATGTTCCCAACCCAAACCCCCGTATGAATGAGAGGCCAAAAGGATTTACACACCGAGGCCTGGTGGTGTATCTGAGGCTCGACCTGAAAAATGGACTTCGGGCTACTTTCTCATGGATGGCTCCGTTATAATGTTAAAAAAAAGAAAAAGTAAAACACAGAAGAGAAGTTTTTTGGTGCTTATTTAAATGTTGACCTTTTACCATAAAAGAAATAAAGACACGATCGTATTAAAAACCTGTTTTTGAAGTCCTCACTTTTCTTTCTCTTTGTTCTATCAAACATTTAATTCGGTCTGAGTCCCCAACTCATATTTTACGAGATAAAGACGAAAGTCCTGACATTTCCTGTGTCTGTGAGAAACGGATAAAAACGGTAAAACTCACCTCTCGTCCTCCGTCGGTGCAGCTGCCGCTGTCTTTGTGACCAGACACAGGAAGACAAGGGTCACACACCGAGCTGGAATTAACACAAACGGATCCAACCGATAGGCTGCAAAGACAGGAGGAAAGGGCCGTTTTTCATCTGCCTGCAAACTGTCTTTACCAATAAATCTGACAACGAGCAGAAGAATTAGTAAGCTGACCGAGTGGAAACACAGACAGTTGAACATGGGACAGAAAAACAAGGAGAGGATGAGATGAAGAAATGCAGGACTGAACCTCTTAGCTGTCTCCAGAGCCAGGGTGAGGTCTTCTGTCCAGATGGACGCTGCGTGGCCATGAGGACTGTGGTTTCCTGAAGAAATCAGAGAACGTTGACGGTATCGTCCAGAGAAGCAGATCTCAAAGTCTGAGACAGTCTGCAGATACCGTTTAGAGCAGCGGTTCTCAGCCCGATAAAGTCTTGATATATTTGAAAATCTCGAAATATTGCCCTAAATGAGTCGACTATTAGCCTCTTTTCTACTGCGTATCTCCTAAAGAACATAAATAAAGAACAAGCTCAACAATTATTAACAGTTTGGGTCACTATGTGTCACAACTTTGAACATCTTTTAAAACAGCGACAAATCTGTGGGAAGAAAATCATTCAATAAATATGATAATGAATAGAGGAAATAAGTTGTTTGGGCTCCGGTTGCTTATCACTGTACTGGAAACAAAAACTAATAAAATTAAGTCCGAACACCCACAAGGTGCAGGTGTTTGGTAGGAAAGATTCCATTTTTGTGAGTCTGTCATCAGTAATAGTGGCTGCTACGAGCCTGACTTCCACTGCACGTCTTTTTAAAACAAGGTCGTAGGTTTGTTACTGCCTCTCTCAATTCGTGCTCAATGTTCATCTTAGACTTTGTTTTCAGAGGCAACAGTAGAAATACCTCACAGAGGTAGAAAGTAGCAGCCCTCTGTCCAATGAGAGGATGCTGCTTTTCTACAAACAACAAAAAAAGTTAAAGATTGGAATAAAATAAAACACAACTAAATATAAACTAAATAAATAACATAAATAAATACAGATAAATAATGTGAAACCACATCTATTTTCTATACTGCTTAGAGCTGCTTCACCTCGTACTGGACAGGTTCTTGTAGTGGTAAATAAAACTATATAAAAGACTACATAAACAAAAAAAAGGTCTCCTTACCCAGAGCCACGGCTTCAGTGTTGCTTCTGAAAGTCAGGAGAGGCAGCAGCGGTCCAGGAGGAGGGGTGACCACGTATGGTGAGGAGGGGGCCGCCCCACAGAGCACAGTGGGAGGATACTGAGCACCAGAAGGGGGGGCAGCACAGGACTGTACCAACTGCAGGATGAGAGATTTAGATTTAAAACAAACTATGGATCCTCATCGACTCCCAGCTTTCTTAAAGTCTTCTAACACACCGTCGCCCCCTGCTGCTGAGCCTCCTGTACTGCAGCGTCCAGCAGCGCTCGGTCTGCGTCGCTTCGCAGAGCGACACACTTCATCCCGGCCATACGCAGCCTGAGACGGGCCACCACACTGTCCGACACACTCTCCTGAACACACAGCACCCAGTAGACCTGAAGGCAGAGAGGATGTTAAACAACACGGTGGAAGTGATGGTGACATCATCCTTGTGCCGGGTATTCGTCAATGCGTCGTCACCTCTTTCTTCTTCTTAAAAGCAGCCTCCATAACTTCGTCCACGGCGCTGTCGATGTCAGCTGACTCAAAGATTATAAAGGGACACGTAGCACCTGTGCTCGGGGAGACGGACACAGGAGACCCCATCCCTGCTGAGGCTTTACACAGCGTCACGCCGTCCTGACAGAACACAAACCGCCGCTGTAAAATCAGCTCTGTACGCACGGCTTCGCTCTCTACTTCATCTTTTAGAAAAGTGATGCCCACCTCCTTGTTGCCACTGTAGGTGACGTAGCTGATGTTGGGGTTCTGGGCTACTTTGGCGCCCAGCGTCACATCACTTCCTGTTAAAACATTAAAAGCTCCAGCAGGAAGTCCCGCTCCTGAAAACAGCTGTGCCAAAAGGAGTGCTGGAGGGGCGCAGCTCCGACCAGGAACCACAATCACAGAGTTACCTAAAAAAAAATTAAAAAAGCAAAGTTCAGCTATTACTCATGAATTAAAGGCAGCTTCCCGCCTATCGCGCTTCTCTTCACGTCTGCTGGTATGACGACCAAAAAAAGACAAACACAGCGATCAAAACTCAAAGATTGATGCCCCAGTTTGATTTAATTTTCTCAAAATAGCTTTTCCCTGCAAACTTATCAGATAACTGGTGATGCTCAAACTACTAAGTATCTCATAATGATAAACGAGGTGATTTCCATCAGCAAACCAGCTTCACCATAAACACACGAGACCGTTTCCCAGAGTTCTCTGTCCCATCTGATTCTCTTTAACCCTTTTTCAATGACAATAATGAATTCTATTTCACTTGATTTAGGTCAGTAATGCCAAACCTGTTGTCTCGTTACAGTTTCTAATTTTGATTATTTTCTTATTGTAACTATATTATTAACTCGTTTAATCCTAAATGTATCCTGCAAAATAAATACACATATTTCATAACACATAATGTGTACTTTTTTAATGTCTCGTTGGTTTTGTTAGTGAAACGGTAGGTTTTATACTCATATACTCTAATAGTGTCTGGTGAAAAACCACGTAGTCTAAATTTACACTAATTCTTTCATTTGAAAAGAAGAAAAACGTGTATAACTTTGCACGGTTACAGGTGAGTTCAAAACGTTTTCAGATAACACAAAGATACGGAGACGGTGCAGACTGAAGGAATCACCAATGGCAACCATGTGATTTGTGTATTCAGACTGGATCTAACTGGTTCTAACTCCATCTAGTACGGTCGCCTTGGTTACCAGGACTTGTTTTTAATTCACATACTAAATGTGTCTCTAGAGATTTATTGTTTTCATTTGTACAATTTTTTTTAAAGATCAAAAGCATCTTGTTCCAGAGAGATGCTGAGAACCTGGTTCAGGCCTTCATCGAGTAGAGCTCTTTGCTCCTGGATGCTGGCCTAGCAGAGGTTAGATAATCCAAGTCCCAGAAGGAGGCCGAGTTTACCGTTCAGGCTCCTTTCCACAGAGACTGTTGATGGTTTTAAAAACAGGCTCAAGACCTTCTTTTTGGTTTAGCTTTAAGTGAATTTTATTTGTTATTGTTTTTGATTTTCACTTTTTTTTAAATCATGTATTCTTCTATTATTTTTACCACCTATTTCTGTGTGGATGAATTTATCTATTTCAAGGCTTTAGTTGTGATGGTTCAGGTTGAACTGTAAGTAACAACAAATTTAGTCAGTAGGACACAAAGACACCGAGGTGTGTGTTTTACCCATGGCCAATGCTGGTAGGACTTTGAGCATGAGGGAATAGAGGGAGCAGTCATCAGAGGTGACGATGGCCACAACACCTGGAAGACAGTAGGGAAAAATTAGAAAAACTTTCCAAAATTCAACACTAAATGTTTCACAGTAAAAACAAGCCGCTACGTCCGTACCAAGAGGCTTCCAGTCGCAGATGAGCGTGTCTCTGAGCTGAGCCCAGCTGCTGTAGAACTGCAGCAGCCTGACCAGCGAGGATGGCGAGCAGGAGGCCTCACACAGCTCGCACAGCTCCAACACACACTGGCCGTGCAGCCCGAGGGCGCTCGCCAACCTGTAGGAGGGGGAGAGGCAGCACAGACATGAATGGAAGAAACGGAGGTGGCCAGAGGAGTCCTGAGGCGTGTGTTCTGCTGGACCTGAGCAGGACTTTAGCTCTCTGGTTGCAGGTCAGGCTGCTCCAGGACTTGAAGCTGTTGGCGGCAGAGGAGGCGCACTGGGAAACATCGCCGGCCTCAGCACATGCTGTGCTACACACGACACCACCTGGTAGACAGGAAAAGCAACATGCACCGAGTTACGTTCATCACAGTCGGTGATTTAAATCTCAGGTTACATGCTAACGCGTCCATCCAGACCTTTGGAATCCGCCAGGGAGCGGCTCTGTCGCTCTGCTGGCCGAACAAACTTCCCATCGATGAAGAAGCCCAGTGAACGGGAGTGATGATCCAGCCAGGCCTGATGAAGAAGAAGAGGAACAGGCAGACGCTCATCCTACTGAAACGTCACGTCAACAGGACACAGCCCTACTGAAGAACTCTTAACGTCATAAATGATGACATTTAAGAAAACTTTGTATAGTTAAAAATTAATATTTACAAAAATACGCCTAAAATAAAGACAATACTAATCTGATCGCCCCAAAAAAACCTATTAAATTAAAAAAAACATTTTTAGTACCCGCTATTCAAATGCAAGAATTTATCATTATCTTATGAGCTCTATAACCATCTGATCCTTTTCAGTTCTTAAATTTGGCCAATTGTCAACACATGACAATAAGTTTATATTTAGGAAAACCACCTTTAACACTAATAACCTGAATAACTATTTTCTGTGTGATGTCATCCGTCTGCCAGTCAACATCATTTAAACCAGGACGAGGTCTGGACTTTAACTGGATCATGTCAACACCTTCATTCTTTTCATTTTAAGTCATTCTGTGGATCCGCGGTTGTGTTTGGGATCACTGTCCTGTTTCACGACCCAGTTTCAGTCCAATTAGGACTATGACTATACCTGTCCACGTTGGTCTGTCCACAGGACATTGTTCCAGAAGTTCAGATGCAGCTTTGCAAACCTAAACTGTGCTATATTTAAAACTGTGGTCTTTAAAAAAATTATCTAATTAATTAGAGGCTTTGTAATTAATTAGCCACAAAAAAAAACATTTTTTCTTTCTTTATTTAAATAGATATTCGTGGATGACTGAATCAAATAATAGACAGACATTAATATTGTAAACTCAAGCTCTAGTAAAGTCTGAAAAAATGCTTTTAATTGCATTTCAATTCAGAACAGTAGGCAAGGAACACTAAAATCAGCCAGGGTGGGATCAGCCAGTGGTAATTTTGTACGTTTCACTTTCATTCTGGTGAAGAAGAACATTTCCTTCGGCAACCGGACCTGATGCGTGAGGACCGAGTTCTTTTATGTTCTTTTGGATGGGGTGGTGCTTGCCGCAGTCCCCACTCCTTATTGAGAAAAGTAAACTATATGTTCATTCATGTCAGTCTCCAAAAGTCTCCAACAACACAAGAAAAAGTCACTAAATTTGTCGCTAATCGCCTGTTTGAAATAATGCAATTAAATGCTCTGACGTGTTCAATTTTTTATATTGTCATTAACTTTATCATTTAACATGCAAAAAGAAGTCTGAAGAGTCTGAGATGTAGCCCTTGTAGAGATGAAGGTTTATCACAGTTTGAGTATTGCGTGGTCTGACCTTGGGCTGAACTTGCTGGGATGTAAACTCTTAAGAAGATTGACAACAGTCTTACATGTTTTCCACTTGTGAATAATGTTTCTTACGGCATAATGATGGTTTGAAAATAGTTTGGAAATGACATTATAACCCTTCACAGGTTGATGGGCAGCAACATTTTCTTCTCTAACATCACTGCTTATGTCTTTCTTCCTTGGCACTGTGTTAACACACACCTGAATGCTGCAGAGCAGCAAAGTTACCGAAACACTTCTGCCTTTAGAGAAGAGCTCAGGCTGATGACAATCAGTTACTGAAGTGCATTTGATCAGCAGGACTTGGCTACTACTGACCGTTTTAATTCACATTAAAATAGTAAAAGTGGACTTGTTTATGCATCTTGGTTATGCCTTTCATTAAGTAACATTTTATTAGTTTATTCAGGAAAAAAGAAACACCTAAACCAAAACTTAAATCTGATTGGTTAGCAATGTGTCGCCTCTACTGGACAGTGACCCCGTCAGTTATATGAATTTTGTCAAATATTTACAGACAGAAGACCAAAGTACAGAGCTCAACATCAATATGAACCACTTACTGAAGCTTCTAAAGCGCCTTTGACGTGCAAGTTGATTATTCTTGCTTATTTATTCTCATATTAGTCAACACTTTAGAAGCTGATTCTTGGGAAAACGGTGATATTCTAAGCCCATTCCATTAAGATGTAAGGAAGCATTAAATTAATTGAAAAGTAAAGCCGAATGAAACCAACACTTCCCACAACGCAACTCTAAAGCATCTTCGATAAAGCAGCTCCGAATCTCTAGTTTTTAACACAGCCTATATAGTCAAAACCTAAATAACAGATCTACTGTGACTCTTGAAGATAAAAACTATGATTAATATATAGTTCGGTCACCAGTATAAACATGTCTATTTAGCGTTCCCCGTAACAGGTTTAAATTAACTTCTGTACAGCCAAGTTCAGTCACATGTTTGCCTTGTGAGTTACAACCAGCTCACATTTAACTAATTTTGCATGGGTCAAACAGTAGTCCATTGCAGTGCTACCAAGTCAGCTATTACAAAATATTAAAATATAATAAAAACAAAAATTATTCAAAAAATCAGACTGAAAACCATACCTGTGCAGTGGCAGTATTAGAAGTTGAGGCTGGTCCGTGCTCCATGCTCTGGAAAATATCGTACACTGTCTTGGTGGTGCGACTAGCCATAATACAGAGGACTCAGTCAGTTAGGGAGCACTTTGCGCCGTCGCTTTGCCTTAATTTTGGGGTTTATTCCAGAGCGAATCTCTTTATTTTGAGGTCTGCAGGTCGAAATCTGCCGAAATCCTAAAGAGGAGGTCTCAACAGGAAAAACTCTGTAACAAGACGTCAAATGCAACGTGAGCGTGCTAACTTCCCTACTACCGTAAAACACCAGGCAGCGCTACTACACGAGAGGCTTCGCTCCCACTTACTTCCGGTTTTGTGTCCGTTTTGGAAAAGGCTCCGGTTTCAATAATAAAGTATTGACAGTTTTTAAGAATCGTCGTGGGTTAAAAAATAACAGTTAAAAAACAATAATAATCCTATATATTTATATAGTCATAAAACTGAATGCACTGTCTGACAATAATATGAGAATATGTGTGTTTTTTAAAAGTGAATTAAGATATGGGCTTTATACATCTACACGGATGTATTTTGTCAACGTACCTGCATAAAACAACCGAGCTTGCGCTGTACTCACAAGGAAGCGCGGAGAAATATATGCGCTTCTTTCAGCTAAGTTGGTTCATGTCAACTGCAGTTTATTTGTTGTTGTTACAATTTATGTGTAACCTTAAATAGGCTGTTCCGGAAGTACGGGATAATAATCTGCCGAAGGAGACGGATCACTTCTTTGAAAATGCCTCGAAGAAAGGTAATGACAACGGTTACGAGACTAAACATAACAGCATCACGTCATTGCTAATGTTAGCTAACAAGAGGTTAGAATTAACTCTGTGGGGTAAAAGAACGCATATGGGAGTTCGGGTGTGTTTCTTCAAGAACATGGCAATAATTTGCTGCTTTATGGAATGATGGAAGGACGTAACTGAGTTGTTGGTCTGTGATGTTTCTATTAAGCTAAGCTAGCTACTGTTTATTGCTGAATTGCAAAAACATGTTATCGTCCTCGTGTCGCTTTTCGCTTAGAAAGTTTTGGTTTTTGTTATTCTCAATCAGATTTCAAAGAGTCGATAGAGGGAGCAAAAAGTCCCTCCAGCACCCCTACGTCTTTAACGTATGCCTCGGCTAACTGATCATAAAGAGACACACTGTTCTTTTGGGTGCGAGGAGCGTTTGCACCAAAACAACACTGTGATTGGACAGACTCGAGTCGAGCGCTGCGTTCATTGGATGGTTTATCTTAATGCCCTCCCATTTCTTAATTTAATTGGTGGTATGCAAATTAGCACACAGGCTCTTGTTATGAAGTTGTCGAACGTCCCGGCTGTTTGGTAATTTATGTTTTTCTGTGCGCTTTTTTTTGCCGCTAATGCACTGCTGTTTTTCGCCTGCCATTGTTTTGGGAAAAATATTATTCAAAACGCAGTTAGCCTTTTTAAAAGTTATTTACACGCAAAACATGTTTTTTTTGTTGTTTTTATTTTTGTTTGTTTTTTGGCTGGCTTTTGGATTTTGTTGCGGGCATCCTTCTGAGTTTTGATTTAAACTGCATTTATAATTTATCGCATGGTCTATTATGTGATACATACATACACACATCAACTATGAATTGTTAGAGTATCGCAAGTATCATGTCGCTCCTGTCGCACCAAAACCTCCTATGTCCAAAATTCGTGATTTTTGTTTTCCTTCATAAATCAGTACTATTGGTCAACCTCTATGTCTGTCTGTTGTTTTACAAATATTTAACCAAAGGTATATGATTGAAACATAATACAAATTTTGATGACATTATGTCCAGTTATTTACAAAAGTGTTTTGTTTTTCATTTTTTGAAAAATGAAAAAAAAAAATTGGAGATAGGAGGTTTTTGCCCGACAGCAGCGATATTTTAAAATTTGTTATATTTTTTATTTTATTATTATTATTATTATTATTATTATTATTATTATTATTATTATTTATTAAAAAAAATCTTATTTAATTTCGAGTGTTAACTAGAAGACGGTAAAGGCGTCCCTGTGGATAGTTCTTCATTTCCCCCTTCCTTCAACCCGGTGGGAATTTGTAGCGCTTCACTATTTTTATTTTGCGACGTAAACAGCCGAGTGGAAGTTAGTATTTTAGAGAGATGGGCTACATATTTTCAAAGAAAAAAAATATATAAAGCAAGTGGAGGGAGTGAACAACTTAACAAATTGACATTTTTTTATTCACGTGGAGAGTTTGTTTTAACGTGTCAGCTAAATCATGTTGCAGCAGGTCTGCGCGTTGTGATCTAGATGAGGCTTCATTTGTGTTTATTTATTTAGCTTTGCCAACAAGTGTTGCTTTTTTCAGAGGACCGCAGGCAGCAGCTCGGACGGGACGGAGGACTCGGACTTTTCCGCCGACCTCGAACACGCGGACGCTCCCGAGAGCGCGCACAGGCGCAGTAGCACGCGCCTAACTCGCGCTTCCCTGCGCCTCAGCCAAAGCTCACAGGGTAAGGAAACAAATAACAAAAAAACGCATTCAGTTTAGCGCAAAAACTGTAATAAATACAATTTTAAATATAATCTAATTTTATATATAGATATATATAAAATATATAG
>JBAFSZ010000023.1:8267698-8287540 GCA_036919955.1 Melanotaenia pygmaea | reverse complement strand
CCCCCCCCCCCCCCCCCCCCCCCCCCCCCCCCCCCCCCCCCCCCCCCCCCCACCCATAAAAGAAACCAGAAATAAAAAATTTTAAGTGACAGTTTTATCCAGACTCGTGGATAGTTGTCCCACAAAATGAACTCTTCTTTCTCTTCTTGTCCAGAAAACTGCAGCTCAGTCCGCTGCAGCACTCCTGCTGCTGCGGGTCCTGACGAAGGCCTGGAGTCAGCAGCAGACTCTGCAGCAGCTACGGTGGCGGCAGCATCCGTCTTCACCTCCGGGCGCAGGATCACTCGCAGCCAGCAGGGGGCGCTAAACACCACAGCCAAAAAATACCCGCTGCGTCAGAGCAGGTCATCTGGCTCGGACACTGAAGCTAATGGTAAGACTGGTGGAGCTCCCCGTGTGTCCGATAACAACATGTGTTCATGTTCTTCCTGTCAGCTGAGATGGGTTGTCTGCAAAAGATATTTGAGACTTTTTTTATGAATGAAGAGCTGCAGTGACATGAGAAAAGGCTGGGAGAAAAGTGAGAAGTGAAACAGTAACATCAGGAAATGTTTTGTTTGATGCAAAAAGCAGAGAGAAGAGTGAAGATGAGGAGGAAGATTTGTGTGTTTCAGGCTTTCTTTGTGCGATCACGTTGTGTTCCTGAGATGTGTCCACTGATATAACGTCAGTGGACTTAATGAAAGTCTTTACAGAAACCACAAACTTTTATATGACTTCAGACACTTTAAGAAGTGATGATATATCTATCCAAGCAGATAAATCTGAACTTGTATTTGCTTCTTATTGGATGGAATTGGTCATGACCTAATTGTTGGGAAAATGCTATGCAAAACTTGGAGATTTTTTTTTTTACACTTTCAAAAGTGAAGATTTTTAAAAGGACGGTTTTCATTGTATCCATGTGTAAGTGGCAAGCTGAGTTTTGGAGGAACTATGACATTTCAGCTACTTTGAGATGCACATGTACCTTTTTGTTTGTTTATGTGTGGCTAGCTTTGCCTTGACGTGCTTTTGTTTTTCAGTCTCGCCATTACACGTAGGCTGTATGGTAGAAAGGTTTTAGATAAAGGATTGGGGGGAAAATTGTTAACAAGTGTGTAAAAGAAAACAAGTTACCATTGTTTTGGTTTTGAAGACCCCCGCAAAGTAGATTTGGTTCACTGGCATGCTCAGAGCTTTTTATTTTGATGCTGTAGGGATGTCACCGTTATAGATTTTCTTGGGACAGTTATTGTCAAAATATCACATTTTCCAGACTATAAGTCACACTTTTTGTCATAGTTTGTGTGGTCCAGCGACTTATAGTCAGGTGTGACTTACATATATAATTTAACATGTTTTACATGTTAATTCGTACCTGACATGAACCAAGGAGTAATGACTTGTAATGACTACTGTATTTTCTGCTCCTCTAACACTGAAACTTAGCAGGACTGAATACAAATAAAATCCTGTTCTTCAGATTACAAACTGCAGGTAGTAAAATACGAAGCTAAAAATCGAGCTGCAGTTGGTGGAGTTGTTCAAAAGCGACACCAAGGATGAAGAATTTAATGTGAGCTTGGTGAACTCGCTTACAGGGTACTTGCTTGTTGGAGTGGCTGGTTTGTTATAGCCTATTCAACCTCCTGGGTATGTTCTTTATGCTATTGTGAAGCTGAATGTGTTTAGGGTTTCCTCTACATAAATGATCGTGGCGCACCATCACAGCAAAAGAAAAGCCACCATGCCCTCAGAATTCAGATTTATGTTTTTTCAGATGTTACAAAGGTTTATTATCTTGTATAAATGGATCCATAAGAACATTTACAGACCATAATAAGTGAAAATTGTACTTAGGAAATGTGGCACTGCTCTGCTAATAATGTAATTGTGAGAAATGAATACTGGCGTCTCAAACGGGGTAGGAGGAAGCTAATGCTGCGCTAGTCTCACCATCATTTAATCAACAACTACTTTCCAGTCATTTATAAATTTAATAAACAGTTAGTAAGATTTGAGGACAGAAAGTGATTCTCGATGTTCATCTAAACTGTCTCATTAGACGTGAAGCAGGGGGCAGACCGAGACGAGACCCCACCTCGCACCCCTACAGGCAATGCTCCGTCTTCCGAGTCAGACATCGACGTTTCCAGCCCGAGCAACGACCACGTGTCTTCAAGCAACGATATTATAGTTTCTCAAGAGGAGGACGAGAGGTTGGCCAAAGAACTGTCACTCAAAGAGGCCGCCGCCCACGACCTCTCCCACCGGCCCAAGCGACGGCGTTTCCACGAAAGCTACAACTTCAACATGAAGTGTCCCACACCAGGATGCAACTCGCTGGGTGAGACACGCCGCTGCCACATTTTCCTCTGCTTCGCAAGCCCTGTCAGCTCGATTAGACCAACTTCTTCTTCTCTGATTTTCCCTCAGGTCATCTAACAGGGAGGCATGAGAGACATTTCTCCATATCAGGATGCCCTCTCTACCACAACCTTTCAGCTGATGAATGCAAGGTACACACACACACACACACAGCGTCATATCAGCAAGGATTCTAGGCTATTACACAAGTGTGAAACAACGAGACTCTGAGCTATTTTCCCCAAAAAGAAAAAAAGCTACAGAAAGCTGTTAAAGCTGCACGTGCTCGCTTTCATCCTCAATTCAGGCTTATTTTTCTTACAGTCATCAAACACCTTGTGGTGGAAATAACTGGAATTTAGTTGTTCCTCCATCTACTTTTTCACTCTGTGTAAAATTAGCCGCTCATCAAAGCAGTTTCCCAGTCTGCCATCACGTTGTGACAACACGTCCAGCGGAGGAAACTGCTAGAAAAACAGCAGAACTAAATTGAAACTGTCAAGCTGCTGAAACACGGAGGAGGTTGCTGTGATGTTTTGGCTGCGGGGGCTGCTTGTGAATCGTTGGTTGCAGACAGTGTTGATGTTTTGTCAGGGCAAGGCATCGACACGCGACAAGCAGGCCGAGGAAAGGACGCTGTCGCACCGGCAGGACGAGAACAGACACTCCACAAGACACCAGGTAACGTGGTCAAACACGCTCTCAGATAGCTGGTGTGTGACGTTAGAATATTAACACAGAAAACGGACATATACATGTGCACATACACTGATTTCTGTGTGCACTGAGTGTGTGAATGTAGTTGTGGATGGACATATAAGTGTGTCTTTGTGTTTGGACGGGATTTCCCCCACAGCTCGACCTCAGATCACACTGCAGCCAGTCAGTGTATCAGGGTCAGAGTAAAAAGAAGTAAAGCTCCTACTTTTCTGAAGTAACCCATAAGACAAATATGACAGACACACACTTATTAAATAACTTCTTTACATCTGTCCTACCTGAGCACATTTCAAAAGATATATACTGTTTAAAGCTTTATTGGAGAGACAAATGAATTTTTTAACAGATGGGGTTCGAAACTTAACGTAACGTAAGTAAAATAACATCATCTATAAATAATGAAAACTCTAAATGTTTCTCCTTTCTTTTTTTATATCCTAAGAGGTACAGATAAATTATTAAGATGTTTACATTTAATGAACTATCCTTTTTGACATCTGTAAGTTATTTTATACGTACATACGTGTACATTTCCTCATCTGTGTGGTAATTCTGAACACCTGAAATCACTCACAGAACAAACTGAGGTCAGATCTACTTCGTAAGATATAAAAGATATAACAAGTTATATTAAACATAAAAATTGCAATCTCACATAAATAAATTAGGAATTAGTTACTTTTTTGAAAAAATTCCAGTGAATATCGCCTGTGTCATTTTTACGTTTAATCAATTCATTCAGGCCAGATAGGACCCTCTGGTGGCCTATTTGTGGCCCCCGAGCCATATATTTGACACCCCTGCTTTAAAGTTTTTGCCCGTATAAGAAATAAATACAGATATGACTTAAACCAAACTGATGTAAACTTTTAGAGTTGAGGAAAATGAATTTAGTTTTTTTTGTCAGTTATTAAACTTAAAATGAAATCATCTGATCTTTACTAGGTTTTAAAATGATGAAAACACAATCCAGACAAAGAATTCCTGACATTTTACTCACCGTTATTCTGCCAAAATGCAAAAGCAAGAGTTGGAAAATGAAGTACAGTATCTCACAGAAGTGAGTACACCGAATATCAAACTATAGAAACTAAATTTGTGTCTGTAATAATTGTTTTGTTTGTTTTTAATTTTTTTTTCATTGATCGTCTTCAGTTGCGTTTTACATGGATAAATATTTCATCGATCTGATTGAAATCAGTCTGATCTGAGATTCCAGCTAAAGTTTGATCAGTTGTGTTTGTGTAATGGAAAGATTATTTATGCTCGTAAAGCTTTTGACATGCGCAACGTGGACCAACTCTGAGGAAGAAAAGAGGTTTTTAAATTTTTTTTATTATAATTTCCAGCCTTTCAACCACTGAGATGCTCTAAACCTTAACTCTTTTAGTTTCTAACAGTGTTTATCCACAACAGTCCAGGTCTGTTTTCCTGCCGTCACTTTTCAAGTTTTCCCTGAAACTCATTACTGCATCTAATCCCAATATGGTTTAAACACACACAGATACCACATGCACCGTAGAAATCGACTGCTAACATCTCAGGACTGAGCATCCCGACATCCTCAGTCCACATCCTTTATATTTTCCAAAGCTTTTATATTCAGAAAACAACAGTAGTCTCATCACAGATCCATGCTGAACACCAGTAGAAGACCTTCACGTATTTAATCAGTTTTAAAATGTCACTGTACAGAGATAAGTATCAGTATTACTATGCCGTGAATGAACGTAGTTTAAGAAGGAGTTAGAAACATCGGTGTTAAATTGTTTGGTCTTTCAGGCCCCGACGGACCGTCAGCTGCGCTACAAAGAAAAAGTGACGGAGCTGCGGAGGAAGAGGAACTCCGGCCTCAATAAGGAGCAGAAGGAGAAGTACATGGTGAGGCGAAGAACTGAGTATGCAGGGATATGTGCTGTCCACCGTTCTGCTGTTTACCGTGGTCTGCCTCCTCTCTGCCCTCAGGAGCACCGTCAGAGCCACGGCACGAGCCGAGAGCCGCTGCTGGAGAACATCACCAGCGACTACGACCTCGAGCTGTTCAGGAAAGCGCAGGCACGTGCCTCGGACGACCTTGTAAGAGAGAAAACTCATCATCCCCTCCCTCTTTTACTCTTTTTTTTTCCCTTCTTTTCTACCTTATTCCTGTTCTTCTCTGTTGCAGTCTGCAAACCCTCCTCTGCAGCCGCAGGAGGAGTCAGAGATATTTTTGGTAGTTCGGACAATCACTTCCTGTCATTCTGTTTCTTTTTCACTCTTCAGATGAGATGGCATTTTTCCTCAATCACTTAGACTGTTCTGCATACTTTGCTCTTTTAACTACAAACTGATTAAACTTTGTTTTATCTACAAGATTTAAATGAATCAGAAGTGTTTTTTCATTGTTTGTGAAAGATCCAGAACTCCTGGAAAATGATTCTCATCCCGCCATACTGAGTCTTTTCCTTTTAGTTCTTCCTACATCTTTTTTATTTTCTGACCAGTTCTCTCCACTGAGGTTTTCCTTGTTTGTGGTCTTTGGCTCAGCTGAACCTCTTCCCTGAATAACTGATTTTTTTTCTCCCACCTGTGTTCCCCGTCACCCTCATCCTGCTCGTCTGTCCCTCTCTTCTCATCCTCTTTGCTCCTCGTCTTCCTGTCCCGGTGGTGCAGGAGAAGCTCCGTCTGTCCGGTCAGGTGTCAGAGGGCAGCAACATGATAAAGACCATTGTGTTTGGCCGTTTCGAACTGGACACCTGGTACCACTCGCCGTACCCGGAGGAGTACGCCCGCCTGGGGAGGCTCTACATGTGCGAATTCTGTCTTAAATACATGAAGAGTCAGACCATCCTGCGCCGGCACATGGTGAGGGGTTTGTAGGCAAATCAAAGAGTTTAATATTTAGTGTTTATTTTATGATGCAGTTCATCAAGTCTTTATTTTGGAGTGAGTTCTGCCGTGATGGACAAAACTAATTCTTATTTGTAGCATTACAGCCCTCAGTAGAGTGTGTAGCTACAGCAGAGCTACAGAACCTTTACCGGCTTTTAGGGTTTAGAGCCGGGATCACCAGCTCTGGACCTGACTCAGATCAATGGGTCATTAGCAGATTTGTACAGAGCTTAACAACAAGCTGTTGGAGAACCACTCTGTTTGAGCCAGGTGTGTTGCAGCAGGGAAACATCTAAAACCTGCGGGACTCTGGCCCAGAAGGTCCAGAGTTGGTGAGCCCTAATTTAGAATTTATTACTGATAAATGAAATGATTAAGAAAGTGCACATACCAGTGCTCATGGAGCATCTTTGACTTCTATTTATTATTCTGTTTTTTCTGTTATGTATTTATATATTTATTTTGATTTATTATCATTATACATTTTTATATTATACTATATCAGCAATTATTCTCAGTATTTATTTTTTTTTTACTAATAAGCATTGATTGATATTAAAACATAAATAAGAAAATAAAAGATAAAATAATACAATAAAACAAAAAATATAATAAAAGGAATAAAATCAAATTAAATAAAATCAAATTTTTTATTTTGACTGTGTCTTTTTATTTAAGTTTTCATTTATTATTATTATAATTTTTATTAAAGTATTTCTTTTTTTCACTTCAGTGCAAACAGTTTGAACCTGAAATATAATTTTTTAATCTATTAACAATTAATTCGGTTCATTTGTTAAAAACCTTTTTAAGCGTTTGCGCGGCACCACGCTCTGTAAAACCAGAAAAGCGTTTCTGTTCTTCCTAACGTTTAAAAGTGAGAATAAAATCAGAAGATTGCACTGAAACGAGTTCCATGTTGAGACAGTTGTTGCTTAAGATGTGTTTTATTGAATCGTGGAGACAGACTGTTGAACTGTCTCCTTCTCTTCTGCTCGGGTGCATGAGTCAAGGTCTAAACGGCATCTCCACCCTGCAGTGGATTTTAGTTTTTAAGGCTGACCAGCAACCAGCTACACACTGCTGCGTCTTCTTTGCTGAAGTGTTTGAATGTGCAGAGCTACAGAGGGATGCTGGTGTTTTTCCCCTCACATCCCATCCACATGAATTGTAGACCAGCCTAATGTTTGTGGAGAAATATGTTTTTAGTGCATTTTCTGAATTTATCTGGTCTTCTTTGTTTTTAAAGATGTGTTTTTATTGAAGATAAAATGTCCCTGTTTGATAACAGTTTTCATTGAGTTTAACATCCCAAGGCTTGTCTGTCCAGACTTTTCAAACTGTCGTAGTAAGAAAAGAGAAACATAAGAGCATGCAGCTAAACATCTGGGAACCGGATTAAAAAACAGACTTACAGTGGAAAAGATGTATTTAATAAAGAATTTGTAATTAGAGTCAACAGCAAGCTGGTAACAAGCTTTTTTTACTAGCAGGTGTATAAAGGAATTTTACGCATTTTGCCAACTTCTTTTTCTTTGTTGTCTCACCTGAAGGCCAAGTGTGTGTGGAAACATCCACCGGGCGATGAGATCTACAGGAAGGGGAACATTTCTGTCTTTGAGGTGGATGGAAAGAAAAATAAGGTGAGATGGCACATTTCAAATGGCTGGTCGCTGCAAAATAAGCTGATGAAATTCTACATTTAAAGTAAGCAAATCAGTGTTTGGTGGATTATTTCCACGTTGTAACAATGCTACTTGGCAATAAATCTTACTTTATGGGCTGAGTTTAGTTTAGTTTGCTGCCTCAGATAAAAACCAACTTACAAAACATTAAAAGATGAACAAATTGGTGAGTCAACACAAAAGAGGTCAATTGGTTTCCACAGCAACTCTTAACAGATAAAATAATGAACCGGATGAGCATAAAGAAAAGCAACGCTGCCTCTTATATCAAGCAATTTGATTGACAGGTAGTCAAACATTAGTTGTGACCTATTTCTATGATCTGTCAGCCTTATTTACCCCTGAATATAAAAGGTTTTTTAAACCTAACATTGACAGCCATGGTTAAAGGAAGACAAGAAGGAAGGACCCAAATGCAGGACTACGAGGCAGGAATTAGGCAGACATAGGTATTGGATTTATTTATTATATATTATGTAGACATAAACATAATTTTGCTGCTAAGATAAATTTGAAATAAAAAAATGTCTTCTGATGGCAGTGGAAGTGTCCATATTTGTTCCAGTTACAGAGAATTTGGTATAATGGTGCAGGCAACCACAAATATGATGTCCACATATGTGGACGCCAGGTTGTAGGAGATTAAAAAAGGTACCAAAACCAAATAACTAAACTCATAACAAACTACAGACAGCTAGAAGGACATAAAGAAAAACTGGTTCAGGATAGATGAGGATCCAGTCATGAGCGAAGAAAACCAAGAAGTCTTTAAACAGAAAAACTTACAAATAAAAATCAAGTGTTTCAGTCAGAGCTGAAGATCTGCTGTGACAAGAACTTAATTCACGGGGGGGGCAAACTACCAAATAAACCCACCCAGAGGAACAAAACATAATCTGAAACACAGAAACAACCTGAATCCATAAAAGTCTAACCAGAAAACCAAGAACCAGACTGAGGAAATACTCACCGATGATGACAAAGAACTCAGAAGTGCTTCCAATTAAAATCAGTCTTTATGTTTTTCATCTGTCAGATTTACTGTCAGAACTTGTGTCTGCTGGCAAAACTCTTTCTGGACCACAAGACTCTGTATTACGATGTTGAGCCGTTTCTCTTCTACGTCATGACCGAAGCCGACAACACAGGCTGCCACTTAGTGGGATACTTCTCTAAGGTAACACAGCGGCTGCGTATTTTCAGTGTCTTTGTCGTGTCATGTGACATTCTCTGAATATGTTTATGATGATGGTAACTAGCACTGACATTTAGTGGCTGCTATCTGCGGTATTGTTTACTCACTTTTTCTTCAACAAAAGGCGTCTGTAACTGAAGAACTGGGTCCCTGCTGTGGATAAAATAAGCAACTTTGACTTCAGTCAGCAGATCTTTGTTCTACAGCATTTTTCATCTGGAAAAATCACATCAGTGTTTATTATTGTGTCCGTCCTTCACCTCTTCTTTACAAGTCGTAGCCTTCTTCTCTCAAATGTGTTCCCTAAAACTTCTCAAACAGCATTTGTGTGTTTTCTTTGAAAAATTAACCAGGTTATTAAGGCAACCGAATGCATTTAGTCATACATGTTTCTTTATATTGTTTTTAGTATGGAGCCTTGGTTACTACCAATGATTTCCTCCACTCTGCTCTCTAAACACCCCTCTTCTTCCATGTGGTTTTTATAGCAGCTAGCATGTTAACTATGGAAGATGCCCACACAAATATGGCCTCTCTCCCATGTTCATATTCCTGCCAATTAATTAAAAATTAAAAGATAATTCTGCAAAGTGTTTAGATATAAACGAAAGCATATTTTTCTCATACATCTCTTATTGTTTGTCCACCTGTTTAATTCGTTAGAAAAAGTGGGAATCGCAGCATTAATCAAGCTTTCACTGACAGATTCTCACACTACTCACACAGTTTGTAATGTCAGCTGGTATTGTGCTGCTTGTCTTTCTAAAATCCCGACCAAAATACAGTTGCTTAATGTTGTGGGAATGGATTTCCTCTTCCTCCACAGGAGAAAAACTCCTTCCTGAACTACAATGTGTCCTGCATCCTCACCATGCCACAGTACATGAGGCAGGGCTACGGCAAGATGCTCATAGACTTTAGTAAGTAACCACATCTGTTAAGCTAATGCTACATTTTACCTTCACACAGCAGCTACAGTCAAATCAAGTCAACTTTATTTATAAAAACAGGTCAGTTACAGATCAGTAACAGCAGAATTAGAGGCCCTTAGTACCGTATAGCTAAACAGCTCTGTTTGATCTGTTCCACCAGGCTACCTGTTGTCCAAGGTGGAGGAGAAGGTGGGCTCACCCGAACGCCCCCTGTCTGACTTGGGACTAATCAGCTACAGAAGTTACTGGAAAGATGTTCTGCTGCGTTACATGAACAACTTTCAGGGCAAAGAGATCTCCATCAAAGGTCAGAACATAACCACATATGTCAAAATGCTTGTAATCCAGAGTGGGAGGAAGAAACCAATAAATGGGGGAAAAATTAAAGATAAACATCTGGATGGAACTGCACATCCTGGATTCAGGCCTCATTTGACTCACTTTTCATTTGTGTTTGACCAAAGTTTTGGTTTGTCTCAGTAGACAAACATTTAAAATCCCTTTTAATTTCAGAAATCTGTGTGGCCTTTGATGACCTTTAATATTTGACATCCACCTTTTCTTTTGTTTTTTTGTCAGCGTGGTCAAACTGATCATATGAACATGCACACTGCCTGGCCAACAAAAAGTCGTCTCCAAACAAAAGAAAAAGGTCACAAACTCTATTTGGTTGTTCCGCCTTTAGCTTTGGTTGCTGTGGCACTGTTTCAAGAAGCTTCTGCAGTGTCACAAGATTTATTTGCATTAATTTTTCACCAAGATCTTGTATTGATGATGGAGACTCCAACCACTGCACTAAGCCTTCTCCATCCCACCCCAAACATTCTCAGTGAGGCTCAGGTCTGGACTCTGGTGGCCGATCCATGTGTGAAAAGGGTGTCTCCTGTTCCCTGAACCACTCTTTCACAATCTCAGCCAAATGAATCCTGGCATTTTCGTCTTGGAATATGGCTCTGCTATCAGGAAAGATTGAGTAAGCTGCTTATTCAGTTTATCCAGGTGGTCAGCTGACCTCATTCTTTGGACACGAACCTAGACTTGACCACCTGCAGCAACCCCAGATCATATACTTCCACACGGGCTTGTACAGTAGACACTAGGCACCACTAGTGATGCTTCTTTCTTCTTACCTCGGTGCTCTCATCACTCTGGAACAGGGTAAGTCTGGACTCATCGGACCACATGACCTTCTTCCATTGCTCCAGAGTCCAGTCTTTATACTCCCTAGCAAATTGAAGCCTTTTTCTCCGGTTCATCTCTCTGATTAGTGGTTTTCTTATGGCTACTCAGCCGTTCAGTCCCCATCCCTTGAGTTCCTTCACATTGTTCATGTGGAGACGTTCTTACTTTTACTATTAAACATAGCCATTAATTCTGCTATTGTTTTTCTTTGATTTGATTTCACCAAACCTTTAAGTGATCACAGATCGCCATCATTCTGGATGTTTTTCCATCCATATTTCTCCCTAACCTTCACATTTTAAATGTGTTGGACAGTTCTTAACCCAATTTTAGTAGTTTCTGTATCTCCTTGGATGTTTTCTTTCGTTGATTTGGTCAGTTATTTGACCCTTCTTGCAGACTAACACCTTTTCCATGACCACAGGATGTAGTTGTGGGAAGCAACCATTGCATCAGTTGGGGTTAAATGTTAAATCTGAATCCACCCTACAAACCTGCGCTCCACTTGGCCTGAAGCGAAAGGCTGCGGCTGGTGGATGATTTGCGGTCTGTTTTCTCCCAGAATTCATTGTACACAAGAAGAGTATGTTTTTAAGTTTATATTGTTTTCACCTTAGTGGAAATGTGGCAAAACCAAGTACATAAAAAAACATGTTTGTTAAACATTGGCATTAAAATGATGTAATATTTTGAATTTCAGGATCTTTAAGGGGTTAATGAATTTTCTACTGGCTGGAAAACAACATATAATTCTTAAAGGAAATTAATAATGAATAAAACTAGAGATTTTGACACAGAAAATGCTTCTTTTCTTGTTTTTTTTAATGTTATTCAGTAAAAAAAGGTAGGATTGAACCAACTTTGTTGGTGTTAATATTCACTAAAGTGTCCTGTGATATGCAAAAATTTATTTATTTAGCAATAATCATGTTAATTTAATTGCAAATTAATATAATAATAACAATATTATGGTGTAATTATCACAAAATTTATTCAGTATAAAATTATGATAATTATTATAAACTAGTATAATAACAACTTTCTATAATATAACTAATTGTACACATATATAACTTTATTATTATATTAAATAATTAATGTAATGTTGTTAATAATAACATGATCAATAACATTTGGATCCGTAGTGCATAGACCAGGGATCTCCAACTCCGGTCCTCGTGAGCTACTGTCCTGCAGGTTTTGGATTCTACCCTGATGCAACACACCTGACTCACACCACTGGGTCATTAACAGGCTTGTCCAGAGGTGTGTTGTAGTAGGAGACATCTAAAACCTGCAGGACAGTAGCTCACGAGGACTGGAAACCCCTGGCATAGACCCTGAACTGGAACAAAGCAAAGGTCTGTTGTTTGTTCTTCACGTTTAACATCAGACATGCTTCATCTGGTAACAGAGCTACACAAAATAGTCAGTTCCCTTCGGTTAATGAAAGAAAAACTCACAATGGTCACAGAAATAACTTGAATCTGACAAAAGTAATAATAACTAAAAATTCTATGAAATGTAACCAATGAGTCAGACATTGCTTTTCAAGCATGCTTCAAGAGAATTACTTCAAAAAATAATTCAAGGACATTTACCTCCAACTTCTCTCATTTTTCCAGAGATCAGCCAGGAGACGGCTGTGAACCCGGTGGATATTGTCAGCACACTGCAGTCCCTCCAGATGCTCAAATACTGGAAGGGAAAGCACCTGGTTTTAAAGAGACAGGTAAGAAATAAATCCAGATGTTTCTTCAAGCTCTGCTTTACTTCCCCATACATAACACTGGCTCCTTCTCCTCCTGAAGGACCTTATTGATGACTGGAAGGCCAAGGAAACCAAGCGTGGTAACAGCAAGGCCATCGACCCCACAGCCTTAAAATGGACCCCACCTAAAGGGACATAAATGAGCTTCCTTGAAACCCCCAAAACACTCACATGCGTCCACACACAGGTTCTCCTCCGTACACTGGCATGCTCATTAACCCTGAGCCTAAACCTTCACACCTGCAAGAATTACCGTCAACCATTTGTTTGGGTTCAAACAGTCACTGAGTTAAATCCAGCAAAAGGAGATTTATCCTAATAATAAGAATAAACACCCTTTTTTCTAAGGATTTTTTTCAAAATAACAGTAAAAGGAAGGAAAATGAACTCGTCATGAAAACATATTGGACTGGGACGTTAAAATGAACGGTTCATTTATGTGACTGATTGGTCCAAATAAAAAAAAAAAAAAAATGTGTCAAATTGTTATAACATAGATGCATTTAGAGAAAGAAGCCTTGTTAGAAAATATTCCATTCGTTAAATTTGGCGACAGTTGTGATGGTAGCGCTTAGTCCCCCTCATTTAAGCTTCCATGACAAGATGTTCTGGAAAATTCAGGTTCAGTTCAGTTTCTATTGTTTATTCAGTCAATTCGGGTATGAACTAAGAGTAAAGTCTCAAAACTTTTTACTTTTTTAATTTTAGGACTGCATTTAGATTCGGACCAACAGAGCAGATAAATACAAAGAACTAGACACGAGCTGGTGGGAACAGGAAAACAGCCAGCATCGAACTGGTGTCGCTTTTCATTCTTCTTTTAGGATGGCTGACACTTCGCAGGCCGGTAACATGTTGATAAACACAGGCCAGCCGGTTGCCATTACACAGGACTGCCTGGACGTCCACCATTTCTTTTATTCTGAAATCGGTTAAAATAAAATTAACTCTCTACTAACGTCACACACGAAATACAGAGCTGTCACACAAGCTCCAAAAGTAGAATCGGATCATTGATCATCAGCGGTGTACTTCGATCAGTGCAGCCATCGTGTGTACACACAGTGCGTGTATTGCTGAGTTTTGGCTTTAAATGAGAGTAAATGAATGCAATCATTTTGTCAGGAAAGCAGGTGATGAGTTTCGATGATGTAATCTTTTAACTTATTTCTTATGTAAGATGGAAGAAGCAACACCAAGCAGTGACTGTTTGAACCCAGAGCAACATCACTCACTTCACATGGCTTCTCTCATGCAAACGAGCACTTAGTGTCTGGTTTTTAACTGCTGTCAGCAGTCAGTCAGTCAGTCAGTTAGCTGGGAAGCTATAGCTGCCACTGGCCATGTTTGAGCTGTGTTGCGTTATCAGGCAGGGACCTGCTCTTTATGTTTGTTTCCAAGTGTTCCCATTTTTCCCCGTTGGTCTCAGCTGTGTCATTTCCTTGTATGTACAGTTTTTTTTTTTTTTTTTGCGTCTTTTAGCCTGAAAACATGCTTGTGTGACCATTTTAATTTCTCAATTGTATTTATACTTTTTTGATCTCTAAGGTGTTACCACTGTCTAAAAGCTACAACACCTCATTTTAGGCTCAAGTTTGTTTTGTTTTTTACTCCGTTTTTCATGATTTTTAAATGTAGAAAAGCACGTTGTTGTTCTTATTGTTGTTTTTTTTTTTTTTTTTTTACCAGATTTTCTTTTGTTAAAACATGCCTTTTATATTCTAAATAAATATATTGTAACTGCGTTGAGGGTGGAGGAATGTCTATTTTGTAAGACTGGGTCCCATGTTCATATATTGAATGTATTTCGAAGCTCTTGAAAGGTACAGGAGGGAGAATTTCAGCTAATGCCCACCCCCATAACTCCCTAGCTAACACTGACAGAAGTCATTTACATTTCAATAATTTTAAGCCTGTGATCACAAGTGGCACAATTGAGTCAAAACATATAACTTTTGCACATTGTCAGGCCTTATTACTGCTGTAATTACTGCTGAAGGCGCTCAGAAATGACAAGGATGGATGGATTGTGTAAGCTGAAAAAGGCTGGTAGCTCAATGTTACTATTTCAAGTTGTTCTGTGTTATTGGCAGTCTTTATATTTATTGATGTAGTAAAAAAAATAGTTTAAATCTTTTGGTGAATAATTAATTAAGCATTCCGAATTACAAAAAAACAACATGAGTATAAATAAAGACCATATCTTGTGATGAACACAAAAATGTAATAATTAGTAATTTCAGATCTAAACATCGAATCTTTTAAACACTGAAGCAGTTTGGCAGCAGTTCGCTTTGCCTGACGACTCAACTTTTATTTTTACCCTTTTTCTTGTAATTTGTGTAAATGTGAAAAAGTATGTTCTTTCGTGCTTTTGCCTGACCCACCGATTAACATTACATGTTTTGTTTGTTTGTTTTTCTGTGGTGGAGGATGCGCGGCCTTTAAAGTGCATGTGTTTGATGGTTTTCTTCTATTAGTTTTTATCCTTGATTTTCTATTTATCTTTGTTTCCTTTTTATGCCATTTTCCTTTCATCAGCATTTTTACAGACTTATATTTGGAGTAATTCTATGGTTACTTTGCATTATGAGGAAGAAGCGTCTACAATACTTTGAAGAGTATAAATCTATCCTAAGGCCGTGTTCTCAGAGAAAGACATTTATTCTGTTCTTACAGCTTTAGTTAGTACAAGGATGGCTTTTTATGTTTGTGTGTCATTGCCTTATTTTAACCAACTTTTACATGCATTAGAAGGGAAGCGTACTTAATTTGTGGACAAAAATCACACTCAAACATGCTCTCATTGATGGTGTTTCATTTAAACCTCACACTCTGCTACATGACTTCTTTTTTTAATTTTTGGGAGGCCGCTCATATTTAACAGCCGAATATAGTGATTTTGAGTTTTAGATTCAGTAAAAATTCCATTAAAGGCATTTTCTTTTTTCACCTCAATTTACTTTTGGCCTAAATCTAAATTTTATTTTTTACTTAATGTAGGACCTCTTGCTTAAAGGGAAAAAACAAACTTTGAAGAGCTCCTTCAAAGGCACTCCTCGGAGTGGTTTTCAAACTTAAAAGCCTTCGTGGCAATAAGGTAAAACAAAAAGGCTCGATCTTCATGTCCAGGTTGGTCAGAAAAAAGTTGAATAAAAACAAAAATGACTTTATTCAACGTGTTCAGTGTCATAACAGATCATGTTGAAGTATCCAAACCTGATATTTCTTTGGTGATTATTTTTGTTTGATTTGATTTATTTGGGTAATTTTGACTTTATTATTATTATTTTTCTTCTTTTTTTTTGTCCTCTTCTTCCTGTTACCTTTTTTTTTCCTGTGCCAATGGCAGCTATAGATGTGCAGCTTCGGATCACTTTGTTAGTTACTAACCCTCCTGAATAGGATTACAGTTACTATGAAAGCATCCCATCACCATCCATACATCACCAGCAAGCTTTTGTAGTACTGCTACCTTATTACTCACACAAAGCAGCAACACACACACACACACACATGTCGTGTGGTGTGAAGATGTAGCTCAGTTGTGCTTTTGTACTTGCTTCTCTCCTTCTGCCTTCCTCTTCAATAAACACAAAAGGTAATAAAACACTGAACTCCGTGTGATGCGTTGCTTGTGTGTGCGCAGGTTTGCTCACTTTGTGTAACAGATTGCAGGTTGCAGTGCTTAATAATTCAGTTTTGTACACAGAATTCAAATTACTTTTGCATTCAAATACTCTTGCATTTACAGAAATAGAAATTTAAGAACCTTTTTTTTCTGACAATGAGATTTAAGAAGACTTGAAGGTGATTTTGTAGCAGGTAAGCAAAAAGGAAATTAGTGGAAACATCATGAAAACATGGATCCATCCTGACTTGGATCAACGCTTTAGGCTGCTGGTGTGATGGTGTGGGAGATATTTTCTTTGCCCACTCTTTAGTACCAACGTGGCCTGGTTTAACCAGCACAGCCTACCTGAGTATTGTTGCTGACCATGTCCATCCCTTTATGACCATAGTGTAGCATCTTCTGATGCTACTTCCAGCAGAATAATGCACCATATCACAAAGCTCAAATTATCTCCAGCTGCTTTCTAGAACATGACAATGAGTTCAGATTGAGGACCAGATCTCAATCCAGTAGAGCAGCTTTGGGATGTGGTAGAACGGGAGAGTCTCATCATGGATGTGCAGCAACTGTGAGGCTGTCAGGTCGATATGGAGTGAAATCTCTGAGGAACGTTTCCAACGCTTTGTTGAACCTATTATGATATTAGTCAGTTCTGAAGCACAGGGGGGGTCCAACTCAGTCCTAGCAAGGTAGACCTGATAAAGAGGCAGGTTGTGATTCCTTTTTCTTTCAGTCACTTGCTGTTGTGTTTGGCATCATTTACCAGTTTCATAACCCAGATCCTCACCCCAACTCTAACTGTCATTGTTATCAGATGGATGAGCAGCAACGGTTGCTTCTCTGAAATCAGTGCAGACGTTTTTCCTGCACTGCAGGATGAGAAGCTAACATAAATTAACATGGAATTAACAACTGAATGTGACATCATTAGCTCAGCTGTTGCCAAGCTGACAACCATTTCGACCACACCACTCTCTCCCTGCTACACATCAGCGTAATGACTCAAAACTAATGAGTAATTATGCAGAACTCGATAGGCTTTTGGATCCATTTAATTTGAGTCGGTTGTGTCGGTGCAACTCTACAATGAAAACCTGCAGGACAGCAGTGCTCAGAGGACCAAATTTGGACACCCCTGAAGTAGATTGTCAACTGTTTTATTTATCTGTTGCTTTATTGTAAACTTTCTGGTGCATTTTATACTGTAACAATATTTTCTCCCATTTAGTGATAAATAAATGATCGTTTTTCAGTCAACACCTGAATGCTTCAGAGCTGCAAACTACCTAAACTCCTGCTTTTAAAGAGAAATTCACACTGATTATAATCAATAAATCGAGTTCAATCACCACCGCTGCCCCCAGCATTTCTAGAAACAAGGAATCCCACGTTTCTGTAAGACAAAAACAGAATAAAGGAATCAATACATTTTGATGACTTTTGTCAGACTTTAAAGATGGGAGAAGAATATTTCTACTGTTATGTACATGTTTGGACTTTCTTTATGGAGGAAACAAAGTTTCCCAACTAAGAAGTAAAGCCAGGGATAGTACAATACTAATGGCTGCTTGTTACCTCTGAAGAAACAGACGGCATCAAAACCGTGGAAAAAAAGAAGCTATTATAATATTTTCACAAGAAAAACTGTTAAACATCTTCTACTAGAAATTTTTCATGATAGAAACACTTTTGCTGTAAGAATTTAATTAAATTATTTTTAAATCCAACAACAGAAATCAAGATTAAGAACTCTCTTGCTGAAAGGAGAGTGGGGTCGTCTCTCCAGACCATTTCCACGTTTTTTGGTCCTCTGTGAAGCCGAAAATCTACTAAAAATAGGTCAAACGAACAGAAAATTTTTTTGCACTTTATCAACTACATGTGGATGCTCCAAACGTAATTTCGTTGTTATTTTGTGGCAATGACAATAAATACTTGAAACTTGAAACTTGAAAAGGAATGCGATTTGCTTTTCAGTTTGATCTTCTTAAAGTTCTTTATAGAAACTATTAACTTTATTCACCACATGGAAACACTGACTTTTCCACTACGACTTTAAAAAGAGAAAAATTCATAAAAATATGTATGTTACCTTTGGTCTATCAGAATGTCCAGGTACACGGTCCGGAGAGCTATGTGTAGTGCAAAGAGACGGTACAGGGACAAAGTGGAGTCTTATTACTAGGACTCCAACACCAGGAGCATGTGGGACGGATTAAAAACTCTTACTGACTACAGAAAGAAGGCCAGCAGTACTGAGGGGATGTCTGTATTTCTGAACACCTTTCATGCCCGATTTGAGAGCACCTCCACAGAGACTGAGGTACAAAAGGCTCAGGAGAACCACTGCCCACCTGTGATAACCAGGGCAGACGTGCAAACCTTTAAAAGGATAAACACACATAAGACTACTGGACCTGATGGCTTCCCAGGCAGAGCTCTCAAGGTGTGTTCAGACCAGCTGGCAGATGTCTTTTTGTATGTCACTGCTCTAGTCTGTAGTCCCCACATGCTTCAAGGTGACCATCATTGTCCCTGTCCCCAAGAGAACCAAAATCCCTTACCTGAATGACTACCGCCCAGTAGCACTCACTTCCACCATCATGAAGATCACTTTGATCGGTTAGTCAAATCATTCATCACTTCCTCCATCCCAGACTCATTAGACCTGCTTGCCTACAGGCCCAATAGGTCAACTGAAGATGCCATCCATCGCCTTCACCCTCCACACTTTCCCATCTGGACCAGATGGACACATATGTGAGAATGCTGTTTATTGACTACAGCTCAGCATTTAACACCATTGTGCCCTCCAAACGTGTCACTAAGCTCAGAGACATCAGGCTCAACAGCGCCCTCTATGACTGGATCCTGAACTTCTTGACAGGCAGAGCTCAGGTTGTGCGGATGGGCGGCACCACATCCTCCACCCTGACTCTAAACACTGGCGCCCCCAGGGCTGTGTGCTCAGTCCTCTGCTGTACACCGTGTTCACGTATGATTACGTAGTCACCCACAGCTCCAATACTATCGTTAAATTTGCTGATGATACGACCCTCATTGGCCTGATGACCGGTAATGACGAGATGACCTACAGAGAGGAGGTCAGAGGCCTGACATCTTTGTCCCAGGACAACAATCTACATTTTAACATCAAGAAAACTAAGGAACTGATTGTTGACTTCAGGAGGAGGCAGAGGGAGGAACACACCCCTTTTCCATCAATGGGGCTACGATGGAAAGAGTCAACAGTTTCAGGTTCCTTGGGGTTCACATCAGTGAAGACCTTACCTGGACTCATCACACTGACTTTATTACAAAGTCAGCCAGACAGAGGATCTTCTTCCTCCGCAGGCTACGGAGGCTCAACATGGACTCAAGGATACTCTGCAACTTTTATAGATGCACCATACAACAGCTGCACCTGGACCTCTACACCACGCAGTGTAGGAGGAAGGCCACCAAAATCATTAAGGACCCCAACCACCCCAGTCACAAACTGT
>JBAFSZ010000023.1:8242862-8256220 GCA_036919955.1 Melanotaenia pygmaea | reverse complement strand
CTGTTAAATGCTGGGATAGGCTCCAGCTCACCCGCGACCTGAAATGGAATAAGCGGTCAAGATAATGGATGGATGGAAAATAAAATAAAATAGCAAAGAACTGGATAAAAAACAAAAAGGGGTAAATACTTTTGTAAGACAGTATCATTTACTAACTAACTAATTGATAATTTTTTTATCTATTCAAGCAAAATTTTGGGATGAGATTCAACTACAAAAAAAATTATATTTATTTAAAATGTTTCTGTGGTTTGACTCCCGTCTTTCGCCACCTCAGTTCGACCAGTTCCTGAACCGTCTTCCTGTATGTTGCATCATGGACACTGCTGGTGTTTCTTTTATTTCTGCCCTCATCTTTTAACCTTAGTAAAACTACAAATTTATTAAAATGGTAAACTCCTAAGGCACATAAGCTGCCTTTGAGGCTGAATACCAGCAAAAACAGCCTTCATCCCAAGTGTAGCTCAGACGCTTTAATCCATAGCACTTTAATTTGTTCCATATGTTACAGGTCTCTGCTGAAATCCCTCCCCCTGAGCAGCACCAGCACCACAGGTGATAAAAACTGGTAGTAAACCTGACCGGATGTTTTGCCTCACTTTATTATTAGACTGATCAATCATTTGCTGCAGGGATGTTTGCCATGCTAGGTCTGGATGGTTTTTGACAGCATTTTAATGCTTTTTAATAGTCCATCTTTGTTCTAAAGCCTTGTGATTGACTGCATGCAGAAATTTGTATCTTATTTATTGGAGCATGTGTGTGGAGTATGTAGAGAAATTGCATCCATGTGTTGCTGGACTGAAATGTGGCCTGAAATGCAGCTTCAGTCCACTAAAACGTGGGCATTGGATTGGTGTCAGAAGCAGAGGTGCATGGGGTTAATTCCCTCCTTGCTACATGAATGGGATAACTTCCATGAAACAAATGCAGCTTTGTTTCTGTTAATTATTCTCAGAACTATTCAGAGTTAAAGTCATCTCTACAGAAAAGCCGGACAGTGGCAGATAAACAAGTAGATACATGCATTTGTTTTTTTTTTTACTTTGTAGAGTTTCCTTTTTTGTATAATGCTGTATGAGACAACCTGTTGCTGTGCATTAAGTAGCTGTAAATCATTTCTCTGTCCAAACTTTCCCATTAGCATAACATTACTGATTTGAGTGTGTCGGACAGATGGCTCAAAACAGAAAATATGCTGCACTGACAAAAGTTAACCTAGCACCTTTTTGATTTGAGAAGTAGAAATTTGTATTACATGCACATATTGTGTCCAATCTAAATTTTCAATCTATATTTTCTTGTTACTTTTACATGAAAATTTGAATAACTAGAATAGCCTTCTTTTATTTATTTTAAATTATAATTATTATAATTAATTAAGGATGATGGCTGCTGGCAGGAATGATCTCACTGGATTTAACAAAGCCTCACACTGAACACAGTGTTTCTTCAGCATTGTGTAGAGGATGCAAAGAATCATCCATTATTTTCATCAGCTTGTGCAACATTCTTTTCTGGACGCTCAGCCCCAGGAACTGCAGAGTTGCAGAGAGGCTGCCACCTCAACAGATGCTGCAAAGCTGATTGTACTTTCTACAACAGACTTATAGAAGATATCTTGCACCATCTTGGTGCAGAATTGAGTTGAATTCTTCTGTGCAGCACTTTGGTTCACTGTGGTCGTTTTAAAGTGGTTTATAAATAAAGTTGGATTGGATTGAACGATCTCATCTTGATCAAGAAGTAGAGTGCTCTGTCTCCTCTTGTAGATGCCTGTGGTGCATCTCCAGTCCAGTCTGTTGTCCAGCTGAACTCTGAGGTACTTGTATTCCCAGGATGTGGACATCCTTTGTTTACTCCTGCTCCTCCAGAAGTCAACACTCATCTCTTTTGTTTGGGTTGAAGATGATTAACAGACTGTGTACAAATTCATGTGTGCTATGACCAAATTGTTATCATCCAAAAGATTATTTTATTGAGCAACCAACTCTACAAACACTAAAATGTTTTGTGTTACTGATGTTGGACTTGACTTCAGTACTGGGTTGGTGTATCAGGATCTGCTTTCGAATGGTTTTTCTTCATATCTGACTAGATTTTCTTTGGCTGCTGCTATATTCAGGTCCTCCTCTTCATCCCTTACCTATGGCGTCCCAGAAGGATCTGTTTTGGGGCCTTTATATCTGCTTCCTCTTCAGCATAATTTAAGCTTTTTTAATAACATCTCTTATCATTGCTATGCTGATGATATTCAGTTTTATTTTTGACTTATATTTAAGCCTCAGTTAGGAACCACGGGGTAACTTTTGACTCAGTGTTCACTCTGTATGCTCATGTTTTTATCATTTAAAAATATTGCCAAACTACGTCACAGTGTCTTTCCCTGAATTGGAAATTATCCCACATACTTTTTATTTCATCACAGATAAATGATTGTAATTCTATGTTAATTTGTTTAACTAAAAAAAAAAAAATCCCTGGATTAACAACATGTTGTACAGAATGCTGCGTGAAAGCTCATAACAAAATCATCAACATATTCTCATGGAGTAGGAACAAGATGACGAAGATGATGAGGGCAAACAACTGTAGGGTTTTGTACATGTTGGACAGTTGTAAACTAGTTTATAGCTGTGCATTACCGCCACCAACCATTGTCTGAGACCAATGTCAGAGCATGGAAATGAACTCTGAACTCAGCACTGCCCACTAGTGGATAAATTAACTTTTTGCATGGACGTATGAGTCGGCAACGTATGACAAATTTTGAAACAGACGTACCTGTTCATATACTTAAGGGGCATAAATAGGCAATTAAGGGGAAAGAGCCTTTGCAACAGGCGTTCCTATTCTGTGGACCTCCCCAGGCCTGAGGTCTGTGGACTCAGAAAAAGCAACCAAACTGAGTCGTCCATGTTGTAGCCTGAAAAGAAGCAGAAACTGGAGTTTGTTTACTTCCAGTAGACGTAAATAAGTCATGTCCACCCCATATCAAATCAAAACCCTTCCCAACCCACAGATCTTAAGCAGAATTGAATAAAGGCGATTAAATGTGTTTTTTCTTGTAAACATCAATACAGAGCCGTCCGGTCCGAGCTTGGTCCACATTGCTGGCAGTAAATAAGAATCATTTCCAGTGCAGGTTGGACTACACCAAGGTTGCTCTTTGTCACCGATTCTCTTCATAACTTTTATGGACAGAATTTCTAGGTGCAGCCGAGGTGTCGAGGGGATCCGATTCAGTGACCTCAGGATTGGGTCTCTGCTCTTTATGGATGATGTGGCTCTGTTGGCATCATCGGGCTGTGGTCTTCAGCTCTCACTGGAGCGAGTCGCAGCAGAGTGTGAAGCGGCTGGGATGAGAATCAGCACCTCCATATTACATCTCTCAGCTGGCCTGGGAAGGTCTCGGGATCCCCCCGGATGAGTTGGTGAATGTGTCTGGGGAGAGGGCGTCTGGGTTTCCCTACTTAGGCAGCTGCCCCCGGATAAGCGACAAAAGATGGATAGATAGATGGACCTCAATACGGAATAACTATTTCCATGTAAACATAAAGGAAAATACTTTAATTCAGATTTTTTTTATTTTGGATAATTACTTCTGAATGAAAAAACATTATGTAACTGTGGCTTGTAGCTCCAATTGGTCATCTTCCAGTCTTCACATAGTACTGGGCAGGGTTTGCTTCCATATAAACACTGTTTGTTGTGGCAGTCCGTCTGGTGACAGAAGCATATCAGTCCCTTTATCAACATGATTTTATCACTATTATAATTTTGCAATATACAATCTATATATAAAACTATCAAATATTTGTATCACCAGGTGTCCCTAGTGTTAAACCAACAATATTCATCATGCTTAATGGATTTCTGATTGATGTTACATTGCTTTTGTTGTGCAAACCTCCAATCACAAATAATTCAGTTGCACATGTCAGATATTTAGACAACAGCACCATCTACAGTTGTAAAACCCATGTTACATTCTCTGACTGGACCACAGTTACATGAAGGCTGCACTTCCCTGGTATCTTGTTCTGAATATGTTGGCTGTTTTGTGAAAAATGACTGAAAACATGACACCCATTATGTTTAAGAAAAATAATGGCAACATCACCATAACAAAAAAGTAAGATCATGGTTCAGTATTTCCAAAAGACCCATTAAGATTTATTTAACTAATTGCACAAGTGCTTTAATAAGAGTTCAGAGTTGTAACATGTGTGCATGTTGATAATCAGAAACAGATGCGCGCAGTCGGTTTTCAAGCGCGCTGCTTTTGGAACTGAAAAAATGCCATAGATGCTGAGATTAGTCAAAGTTGCATTAAAATGTAACCGCATCCACTTCTTCCGGCATTACTCCACCCACCGCTGAATTTGAAAAACTGCAGAAACTGCAAGGGTTGGGTAGGAGGTGTGGGTTGATCAGTAGGCAGGTCGGGATGAACAAGCAGAAATTATTGAAAGCAGCTCAGCTCACTGGCAAGATGGAAAGCGAGATTCACAAAGCACCTACGCCACAGAGCGTCTTTGGGGTGGAAGACTTTTCCCCTCCTGAATCTCCTCAGCTAGAAATGAACAAAGCAGTCCTGAACAGAATCAGTCTGAGCTGGTAGTGCTGTTAGGCTGGCCTGTCAGCAGCTCCAGCTGCTGAGGAAAGCTGTGGAGACTCGTAAAAGCTAGAGCTGTAGCAGCTGAGCCAGTTGTAGTATGCCTGCTTTGTTTATTTATTTGCCACCCACGAATATCCCCGACATGCAAGTCACATGATCAAAGTTGAGAATAATAATAAACAAACATGAAAAAAAACACATGTTACAAGATGAACAGGAAACAACCGTAAAGGTGATATTAAAACAGCTAAGCATCAACTACTTTGTCAATCCACTAATACATGAAAAAATACAAGGTGTGTTAAATTTGATGCATTTTTCCAATATGACATCTTACACAGTTCTTAGAAAATCTTATGGCAGAAAAGGCCTGGGTTACAGATATAATCAGATCATTTTTCCCTTAGCCCAAGGCCAGTCTATCCACTAACCTTCAGGTTATCCGCTCTGGACTGTTTCCTGCTGACAAACATGGGAGAAAATATAACCTCCTTTGCAGGGGAGATAAAATCTAAACCATGAATCAAATATAGACATTTATAGCTGTATTTGACACGTAAGAACATGTAACGTTATATATAATACATAAACACATCAGCCTGTATGAGACTACATGAATCATTGTGATAGCCCAACACCTTTTGTCTCAGTGGGGGTACATGTGTGAGAGTGATTGTGAATCTGTGATTATTACTATCACATCTTTTACAACTGTATGCATAAATAATGTACTTCAGTTTTAATACCTACATTGTCTGAGTTAGTAATAAATGTACTGTATCTGCACAGTAGTGATTTTTAGCTTCTCCGAGGCTATGTTTCCTGTTTTCCAGATCCAACAATCATGAAGTGTTGTATAAAGAACACTGCTGATCATAAAATAGCATCTTCTTCATGATACCAGAATGTATCTTTCCATTACTGGCATGCTGAGTAGACACTGAGCCACGAAAAACAAAGATAATTTCCATGATTTAAAAGAAAAAGCGTTTTTGTTTTTTGTTTTTTTCTTTGGAAATGGGGGCGGTTCATTGTAACAGTCTCTGTCATGTACTTATCTAAACATTTACATTATATGAAGGTTCATGTACAGAGGGTAATATGTTGAGCAAATACAAATACAGCCAAAGCTAATAAAGCAAAAGTAATAATAATAACAATAAAAGAAAACAGTTATCAATTTAGCCTTAAAGATATTTACGGATGAGTCTTTAACTTATGTAGGAAGGCTGTTCCAAAGCTTCGGAGCTACTACAGAAAAAGCTGGATCGCCAGAGTTACATAAATCAATATAAGGAAAAGAATGATGGCCATCTTACTGCCTGGCCACCATAATCTTGTATTCATTATCTATATAATTAGTATTATGGTAATTACATTTGCTCATTCATTATAAACCACAAAAGTGGTTACAATACTGACTACATTAATATTATTTAGTTCAGCTGTATCAAAGATTGCTTCTCAGACTCTATTTTTAAGCATATAAAAATTAAGAATTGTTGTGCAATTTTTATATGATTAATTTATT
Source organism: Melanotaenia pygmaea (assembly GCA_036919955.1). Lineage (NCBI taxonomy): Eukaryota > Metazoa > Chordata > Actinopteri > Atheriniformes > Melanotaeniidae > Melanotaenia > Melanotaenia pygmaea. The sequence goes on along the minus strand of JBAFSZ010000023.1, from coordinate 8,250,068 downwards.
ATTTTCATTGATACATATCATGTATCAGGAATCTGATAATCTGTTGAACTTTAACTCATTTAAAGATCTTTAAATTAAATTTTTTTCTATATATACTGTTTCAGGTCAGGAAAAGTTCTGGGATTACAGTAATGTTCTGCACCACGTTAATTGCTCCTGGAGTTAAATTCAAGTTTTGTTGATGTATAAATACCACATCATGTGTATGTCTGCAGAGTTTGCAAAAATGATTAAAGTGTGTTTTGGATTGAAGCTACAATGAAAACAGCCTGGAAATATTGAAAATGTTGAACAAACTTTACGTAACACTATTATCTGGACCAGTTCAGAGTGTGGTCTGTTTCACATAACCAGTACAAATTTTTATGGGGATATTTTTCTTGGCTTACTCAGATGAAAATGATCCCCCTTTGAAGAGTGGGGAGTTGCTTTTCTAGATTTATAATATAGTGCAAACAGCACTGAACTGCAGCTGTCGGCTGCAAATTTAATTTCATGTGGATTTGTTTTAGTGGCACAAACTTTTTAACAGTGTTAGAGTGAATTTGTGGTGAAATTTTAGTATTACATGTCAGGGCTTTTACAATAATGTACCAAATGAAAACATGGCAAAGTGAAAGAAGCCATTATTACTCTGTCCAGGTCACATTATATTTGTCAACTCACATATACTTTTCAGAGGACAGCTGAAAAATCAAACAAACAAATGACAACAGAAAAATCTTAAATCAAACCAAAAGCAGAATATTAGCAGCTAGCTTACATTTCAGCAATCAAATAGCAAAAGCAGAGTTACATTAAATTTATAGATTATTTTAAAGAAATTAAATACAGCATCTTACATTAAATATCAAACATAACATTCTGGAATAAGACTGAATATTAAGAAGTATACTTTGCTAGCTTGTTACACAAGCTAGCCTTTAGCACTTAGTTAGCTCTTTTAACAAGTTTTTGTGACAAGCTAGCAGATTAAATTGAAATTGTAAATTAAAATACATACACAGATAACATGTTTGGTTGTCTGCACAACACTAAATTTTGTAGAACTGCAACCTGTTGAACAGTTACACAGCCTTTTGGTGGTGTCAGAAGATACTTTGTTTTTCAATTTAAAATTATATTTATAACTACATCATATATGATAAAATATATATAATCATAAAACTGTGTCAGTCATGTGTATGTGTATATATGTGTAAAAAGTATCTCAACATATCATACATTTCTATTTATTGGTTCCTCCTAACCCAAAACAGCTATAAGAAATCTTTAAAGTAAGTCAAACTAAAGTTTGGGTCTCAGGAGGTTAAATAGCTAAATTAATTTTATAACTTATCTTTTTTGTGCCCTTCATTTTAGGAATGTTTGTAGAATTAACAGAGTATCATCCACACTAAAAAATAAGCCTTCAGGTTTTATAATTAACCATCAAAATGACGTTTACATTATGTGTGAATTATATGAAGATGGATTTTCCTGTACATTTTTTATGTATACATCGCCCTTACAACGTGGTGGTGGAGTGCCGTGCTGTGAGTGTGCGCAGGCGGTGAGCCTGAGTGTGGGAGTGCTTGTGTATGAGGCTGTGCACCGCAAGTCTATATCTGGCAGACATCAGGTTGTACAGTAACGGATTAACAGCGGCACTGAGGTAGAAGAGGACAGACGACACAAGATTAAAATACTGAGACAAGTAGTATAAAAAGTACATTTGTGTGTCGGGGTATAAGTATGTGTCGTTGAAGTGTGTGTCATTGTGTGTTTTTTCAGTGTGCAGGTCGGTGGGCACTGCTGTATACGTACTTGGGCCAGCTGTGGGTGTTGTAGTATTAGTACTGTCTGAAAATCTGCCTTGTTGTGTGTTAATATGTGCTGAGTCATTTTGTGCTTCCATATGTTTATTTGTGTCAGTGTTCTTATGTTTCATGTCAGTATGTGTAATGCCTTGAGAATTCAATTCATGGATGGCCATATTGTTTTGTGTGCTGATTTTCTCCTCGGCTTTAGCACACAGGGTTCTTTTTTCTGTCCCTGCAGGAGTGTGTGCTGTCTTCTTTCCAATCTGAGGGAGGGACTCAAAAACATGTGCATCAGACTCTGAGTGGATGAAGGGTTTAGAAACACTGTGCACGTCAATATTGCTGCTGTCAAAGCTGGCGTCACCAAGTGTGTTAATGTCTAAGTTCGAGTTTGCGTCTGCATATGTTTCCTGTCTTTCAGCACCGTTGCCAAGAGAAAGGGAGAATATGGTCCGACCAACATGAAAGGGAAGCCAGCACAAGACAAACGCCAAGACAATCACACCTAGAGGAGGTGAAGAGACATAGACATAGAGAAATTTATGAGACTGCAGTGATCTCACAGTCTGTATGATTATAAATCATGTGAAAATATACTGCTATGTGAATCTGTAGTTGCTTTTTCCCAATAAAAATTTTTTTATTGATTTTCTAATCACATTGTCTCACCCACCATCCACATTTTAAGGCTTGTGTGCTGGGATTTTTGGCCAAGTTTACAATTACAATGTTCTCCTCAGACAGAAAGTTGGGAGTAACAGAATATTGTTTTCACAGTGCTTAAAGTCCCAAAAGTCACAATGAGCTAGCAATGAGCTAGCAAGTGAATGCATGGGGCTAAAAAGTCATCATTAGTCAAACTAGCTTTCCTCTAAATGTTTAACATGCTTATATTCTAACCTTTACAGTAACTGTTACTTTTGTTACATCATAAACAAAACTCAAATAACATTACAGCAAGCGTAAGTTATATTATGATTAAGCTAATGTTGCTAACATTATGGCGACATGAACAAGCTAATACCTGATCACTAAAGATAGTTGGACCAGGTTTGTAAGTTTAATTAGTTTTAAATGACTTTGTTTGGTTATAGTCGTTATCTTAAGACCATATAATCTTGGAATTTATAGCTTTATTACAATATTTGTGCCAACTAGCACATTAAGACAGCAGCATATTATCTGGCTTAAATTTTTACTCTTTTTATTATTTATCTGAAATGATTAATCAATTAGTGAGTTTATACTTTTGGTGATTACTGGAACTATATGATTGAACTAGATTTTGTGTTGCAACTGATGTAAACGATCAAAATCCTCTTTAACTTCTAATAGGCTAAGTTTAGACATGCAACCACTTCTTCAATTGGCACCAGATAATTTGGTAAAACCAAAAGTTGTTTTATTGTTTTTAGCAATCCACATCATTTACTTGTGCAGTAAATTATGGTAAATTGTTATTTTAATATTAGGCTTTATTAGTAAAACTAAAAAATGAAGCCATTATTCTGCAGAGCAAGTTAGTTTTCTACATTTCTATGCAAGCTGATCACGAAACGATTTTATGATTTTATGTGAAAATGTGCTAAAATTAAATTGAGTCACCTCTGTTTTGACATTATTAAACAAAAAAACATAAACAAAACTTTAATAAAATGCAGTATTAGTAAGCAGTTTTCATTTTCTTTTATTTCCACTGTATTTAGGGATGTTTTTGCAAATGTGTGTTTTTCCTCACCCAACATTTTGACAGTGTTTCGATGACTCTGGTCTCTGCGGTTACTTTTTGGACGGAGCCACAGTGTCCGTCCAATCAAGCTGTAAACCAGTCCCAGGATGCAGAGCGGTATCAAGAAGTACAAGTTGGAGAGAATCATCATGGCTGACAACAGGCCAGAGGAGATGGCGTAGTGAGTGCAGCGGCACTCTCTTCTGTCAATATCTCCTTCATGGTTTCCATAAACATTCCCTTGTCTTCCTCCCCCCTCATCTTCTTTCTTTTTATTTTGCTGCTCTCCTTCAAACTCTATATTTCCCTCTTCCTCACCGCCTTCTTCATCTGCTTCTTTTTTATCTTCATTTTCACTTTTATCTCCTTCCTTTGGTTTGCTCTCCCCTTTGTTGTCAAACCATTTAAATTCTCCAAATTCTTCATTCCATGTTTTTGTCTTTTTCTCTCCTAAGATTTTCCCCTCTAATCCTGGATCCAACAAGGCCATGTGTTCGCCTCCTCTTTCACCACCACCTATCATCAATCCTCCCTGTTCTCCCTCCCTGCTTGTCCATCCTGCATCCTCCCTCCAATGGCTAAGGCCAGGCTCCTCTCCCCCAACGTCCTCCACGCCAACCATGACCAACACCGGTGCAGCACTGACGGCCGCACCTAGCCATAGGCAGCCAATTATAGCTCTGGTTCTACGCCGTGTCACCACCGTCTTGGCTGTGATTGGCCAGCAGACAGCTAGGTATCTCTCCAGGGAGAGGAAGGTGATATGAAGGATGGTACAGAAGGTGCAGCACTCTGAGAGGAACATGGTTAGTTTACAGGCAAGGTCTCCTAAGGGCCAAGGTCTTGGTCTCCAGAGCTGGGACAGACACATAAATGATTAGTCAACTCATTTCTTTAATAATTGATATGAAACATTCCCTTGTCTGTGACTGGTCAGTTATACTAACAAGTACATTTCTACTAAACAAGTGTCATCTCTTTATGACCACAGTGTAGCATCTTCTGATGGCTACTTTCAGCAGGATAATGCACCATGTCATGAAGCTCCGATCATGAGTTCACTGTACTCCAACGGCCTCCACAGCCACCAGATCTCAATCCAACAGAGCAGCTTTGGGATGTGGTGGAACCGCAGATTCTCATCATGGATGCAGCTGACAAACATGCAGCAACTGTGTGATGCTGTCATGTCAATATGGTGCAAAACCTTTGAGGAATGTTTCCAACACCTTGTTGAATCTATAACAGCAAGAATTTTGTTCTGAAGGAAAGCAGGAGTCCAAACCAGTACTAGCAAGGTGGACCTGATAAAGTGAGTGTGTACTCAAATTAAGGCTAAGTCTAAATGTGCATATAACCACTTAATTGACTTTAGACATAATTTAGATTTTGTATGTGTATTCTTTTATTAGCATTTACTTTCAAGCCTTGAAACACAAGCGTTAATATTGTTTTAACACACTAACTCTTCACTATGTCAAACATTTAATATATCTTAACCTACACATACAATCAGAGAAACAACTTAGCATTAAATTACTCAATCAGAAATTCAATGCTAATTCAACATGTAAGCTCATACACATTAAATATTAAAGGAAAATGAGGCAGACATTCTTTCTACAACACATCATTGTTCATTTACTTATATTTTCAGATGTTGCCCTTGTGCAGAGGAAGTGAAAGAACAATTTTAGCTCATTCTGAGTATAACACAACCATTGAATCCAACAAAATTCAATTTAGAGGCAGGGGTTCCCCCTCAGGGGAAGGCTGCAAAAACCTGTTCAACCACCACTGTGGTTGAACAGAACAATATGTGCAACCAGAAGCAATACACTGTTCCTGCTTGTTCATTCAAATGACTGATCTGTTATGTCTTGGCCATAAGAAAATTCATCAGTTTGTAATCTAGTTGCATAAAAAATGCATCTAGTGTATGTACCTTATAGAGATCCAGAGGCATGAGTAGAAGTATCAGTAAATCACTGATGGCCATGCTGCTCAGGTACAAGTAGGTAGAGCTTCTCATGTGTGGACGGAGCCATACCACTAGAATTGTTAATATGTTTCCCAGAAGGCCAAAGATCATCAGTGGAATGTAGACCACAGTCACGCAAACTAAAACAAAAAGCAAAAGAAACTGGGTTAATTTCTATCAATCAATGAGTCTAACTTTATTTATAAAACACTTTTTGTACAAAGTGCTTTACATAAAAAAACAACAACAACAATAGAATTGTATCCCAAAGTATCCCCCAGACCACAAATAAATAAATAAAATTAATTCCTGTTTGTATATACATACACAGAGCAATGCCCTTACCAATCCTTACCAATCTCATTGGGGAAAAAAACACTGGAATTTAAGTAACAGATGTTAAACTGACCAAAACATTTACGTTAAATTAAATTGATAAAAATAAATTAAAGATGAAAAAATGTATAAGTAAAATAAGATAAAATAATAAGACACTAAAAGAGTAGAAAGGAAAATCTAGTATAAAAGACCATTAAAACTGCAATAAAAGGCTCTTCAAAACTAATTAATTAAAAATGTGAAAAGTCTGAAAAAGTACCAAGTAAAGTGATAAATAATACTAATAATAATCACAGAGTAATCAAACTAGATTTAATTTGAGAGACCTAAAGAGAAATAAATGTTAATAAACACCAATTATGAATACTAAAATGATATTCAATTAAGCGCTTTACTATAAGGGTAAGTCTAAGTTACTATTAAAAATATCAACACTCTCAGAATATCAGAATCAGTTTCGGCCTCAAAATATCCATATCGGTTGGGCCCTAGTGCAGGATATAGGCTACAATAGATATACCTACTCCTCCCTGAGCCGTGGTGGTAAGGTAGTGATCCTAGTAGCTATGTTGTCGGGGGCTTTATGCCCCTGGTAGGGTCACCCATGGCATACAGGTGTCTAGGGGAGGGACCAGACAAAGCACAGCTCAAAATCACTTCTATGATGATGACAAATCATGGTCCAAGGTTTCCCTTGCCCAGACGTGGGTCACCAGGGCCCCTTTCTGGAGCCAGGCCTGGAGGTGGGGCACGGAGGCAAGCGCATGGTGGCCAGGCCTTTGCCCATAGGGCTCAGTCGGGCTCAGCCCAAAAGGCTGACATGCCCCCCCCGTAGGCTCACCCCGCAGGGTTTATAGGGGTTGGGTGCAGTGTGAGCTGGGCGGCTGCTGGAGGCGGGGAACCTGGCAGTCTGATCCTCAGCTGCAGAAGCTAGCTCTAGGGATATGGAATGTCACCTCTCTGGGGGGAGGGAGCCTGAGCTGGTGTGCGAGGTTGAGCGGTTCTGGCTAGATATAGTTGGGCTCACCTCGATGCACGGCTTGGGCTCTGGAACCACGGTCCTTGAGAGGAGCTGGACCCTCTTCTATTCTAGAATTGTTCCCGTAAGAGGCGCAGAGCAGTTGTGGGGATGCTCATTGCCCCCCGACTTGGCGCCTGTGCGTTGGGAGAGCTCTGCTAGGTTTATATTCTCTGAACATATCACAGATGCATTCTGGGCCTAAACCGTTCTGGGATTTGTAAACAATCAGAAAGATTTTAAAATCTATTCTGTGACTAACTGGAAGCCAGTGTAAAGATTTTATAACTGGTGTGATGTGTTCAGATCTCTTAGTCCTGGTTAAAACTCTAGCAGC
>JBAFSZ010000023.1:8167353-8179380 GCA_036919955.1 Melanotaenia pygmaea | reverse complement strand
TGATATCTTGTGCTGTGTCTTCTCTTCACAATGTTGCAGAGGTGAAAGTCTTGCTGCTCATCTGTATGTGTGTGTTTATAAATTTGATGTGCGCCTGCACACAGGATTGGGCGAGTGTGTGCAATCACGTCAGTGCACAGATTGATGTACACGTGGCCCAATTCTGGATTTAGCCACGGGCAAAACTGGCAATTGACAGAGAAACGTAGTATTAGTCATGCTCCTCCACTTAGTGTATAGTGGAGGAGAAAGATGGAAGACATAGTGGAAAGATAGTAGATGGACAAATAAGTTCAGGTTGCCTACTCTTACTGTGGTAGTATGGGGAAGAATTTTCTTTAATAATTTTTTATAATGCCTTCTATGCTTGTGTAACCAGGAAATTGCTTAGGTGTAGAGGTAGAAATTAGACTTAGAACAGTATGAGCTTGGATGTCTACATGCAAATGCTTTGTAAGGCAGGAAGAAAGACTATCACTTCTATCCTGTTAGACTTCAAGGCCGTGGGCAAAAGTCTCTTCACATCATCTTTCTCTTCAGAACCTCACCAGACTCTTTGTGATGCTCTCAGTTTTCTTTTTTAATATAAACTTTGTTAAATTGTTGCTAATCTTCTTCCTACAACGATTTTTTTTTTTTTTTTTGCAATCTGAATGAGCTTTTCTGTCCACTCATCAGATACAGAAAAAGAAATCTTTTTTTATATATCAGATTTATGTTTACTTAAAATCTTGCATTAAATTAGAAGGAAGCCATAACAGCCATGCAGCAGCAATCATTGCAATTTTTCTTTGTTAAAATAAAGGGTTTGTATTTTTCTTTTATTGATCTGAAAATGCAACAACAAGCCATTATATATCACATTAATGCCTCTGTGGTCTGAAGTAACCAGTCATCCGTTTCCTCTCTCCTTCATCACTTTTGTTTAAATAACATAAGCTTATCAGTTTATCGGGTCATGTGAACTTGTTGGATGTTTTTCTGAGACAGATTAGATGCCATCCTCTGGTAATAAAAAAATATTCAATTATTTATAAGTGCCTGGAATTGTGATAAAATGAATTAAACAAAAGTCAATCACCTGGTTACAGTTTGGTCCCAGATTAGCATCATCATGGTGAAGACAGTTAATGATCATGTTCAGTAAATGTCTCGTTTTTCTTCTGGGCACATTCAGTGAAACCACTCTGATGGAGTTCACATTATTTAAATACAAAGGCGATGCGGACGAGGGTAATCTGCATTGATGCTGTGACAAAACATTCAAATACAAGTGATGCAATGTATAGTCATAGTGTTTCTGGATTTTCTGGCAGTGCAACAATAAACTTTTTTAAGTTTATAAAGCCATGTTTTTATTGTCATATTCATGACATTTAGAGTGATTGATTGAAATAATGATGAATTCTAAGGGAGTTCATAATTATCTGACTGCTTGTATTCATTGATGAAAAAAGTAGCAATGTGTAGTAATCAAATCAAATCAAATCAAATCAAATCAAATCAAATCAAATCAAATCAAATCAAATCAAATCAAATCAAATCAAATCGCGAGACCAGTGAAGATGAACAGCCTAGAATAGTAAGGGCTGTGCTGAGGTTCGACATGTAAGCCACGAAGTGTCAGTAAAAAGTCAAGCTTGCGACCAAACGTCTAGTAGAAGAAGAAATCTTCCTAGTGACGTCATGCATGGAAGCGGCTCCAAACAGGAAGAAAACAGCCAGCTGGTAACGAAGCAGGTCCTAGCGTAGCAGGCTGTGTTGCTCTGGGACAGTAATGACACAGCGTTGAGAGTCGGGAATAAAGTAGTAGGTTATCATGCTGTGTCCGGAGTAGCGACACTATCCGGTGAAACACAGGGAGTTTAATTCTTCAACTTTCCTCCGGACCGATTGTTGAAACAAGGTACGTTAGCTTAGCACCCTTGCGTTAGCTTTGCTAGCTTAGGCTAACCTGTGTGCTAATTACCACACAGCTATTGTGACTTAGAACTATGGACAACCTTGAGCTTTTTCTTAAATTTTATGTGTTCCTTTAAGTTCACGATGCCACATTAAGCTGGAATGCTATTAGGGAGAGATGATGAAGAAAAAGAAGAAAAAACAGGTTCTGTTATTGACATTTCTGTCAACATCCGTAACGTTAGACGAACATCGCAAAGACAAATATTCAGTTAGTGTATTTAAGCAATAACCAGTTATAGACTGTTCACAATCAACCACCATTATGTAACAATAACTACAGACCTGTAGCAGTACCGATCTTTAATTTCTGTATTTATAGATTTGATTGTGTCTAATGATTTGATTTGATGCCAGTTTAAAACTAATAAATCTATACACGACTATCTTTTTATGACTCTCTGACTGAACCTTTATCTAAATATAACATATGTTTGAGGATCAAGCAGTGCCTGTATTTCAGGGACAATAACAGGTTTGTTGCCACAACGTCTAAGTGTGTGTTGGATCATAGTGGTGTTATGTACATGAATCCCTTCTTGCTATATTAATATTCGGATACATACATTCACAGACCCTTCGCAAAAATAGAAACACAAGGGCAGACAAGGCTAGTTTATTTGTAAATTTAATTGTTTGTAAAGGAAATAAGAAGCACATTGTAACATTAAAGACTAAAGAGAAAGGAAAAAGAAATGTTCTTAGATAAAAAAACAGTATAAAAACTGAAACCGATGCAGATTTGGACGTCTTAAATAAAAACTTTTGAAATCCAGGAGGGACGTTCAGATCTTTAGCACTGATGTATTCATAAGGTGATAGTACAGGACAGTGACAGTAGGGCACTGTGGATGATTTGTGTTCTTTATGATGGACAGCAGCCAGTTCAACATCTGTCGCCCTGCCACAGATCTCAGGCTGTCCAGCTCTGTGCCAATAACAGAGCCTGTAGAAGATCTGTAGCAGCTTCGTGCAGATGTTGAAGGACGCCCGGCTTCTGAGGAAGTACAGACAGCCTTGTCCTTTCCTGCACAGAGCATCTCTGCTGGCACTTCAGTCCAGCTTATCATCCAGCTGCACTGTCAGGTAGTCGTAGGTGTGTGCCACCTCCACACAGTCATCTTTGATGAGAACAGGTACTGGGTTTGGTCTGGTTCTCTGAAAGTCCACCACCATCTTACTGGTCTTGGTGGTGTCAAGAAGCAGGTGGTTGGAGTTGCACCATGCTATGAAGTCCTGGACCAGTTCTCTGTCCTCAATTCCACTCCTGATATAGCCCATGATGGCCGTGTTGTCCACAAACTCCTATCAATGACAGAGCTCTGAGTTGTAGAAGTCAGGCCCATACAGGGTAAATATTTACTCAACACTTGGCCTCATATGTTTGGATCTATGTCATTCAGGGGGGAAAGGGAAGTTGCCTTCTGCTGCGTTGTGTTCCTAGAAGCCTTCCTGAACTGGACAAAAGGCCATTTCAGTGCTGCTTCCTTTGCTTGGAATCAGCTGCAACACTTAGTGATTCATCTCACTAAATTCTATGAAGTAATTTTCCCTCCCTTTGGAGAAGAATACTAAAATAAACATGTTTTGATTACAAACAGTGACAGCAGCAAGAGATTCATCGTCCTTGGCGAATATCCACTCAGTTATGATCTGACCCAAAACTAACCTTGTCCATGAGGCCTGTTTTTTCTGTATGTATACAGGGCTGTATGTATAATCTTGATCTTAAAAGAAAGCTGGAACGTGTAAGATTACTACAGAAGTGTCAAAATGAAGGTATGTGTAACTGTGTCAGAGTAAATTCACCTGGAACACAGTAGAAAATGTAAATGGTTTCTTTAAAATCCAGAGGATTGCAGTCCAGTTCATATAGGAATGATTAAAGTAATGTCTAATGTGGAAATGGCTACAGTAGAGGCTACAAGGTGAATCTGAGCAGTCTTACAGATCTTTTTATAGATTTGTTACACATGGATACAGCTGTCAATCTACCAGGAGAATCTAGAAAGCCGTGAACTCCAAGATAGTATATGACAGGAAAAATGAATACTTCACTGTAAAACCCCCTTCATCTCCATGGATACTACCAGGACCTTCATGATTCATCAAAAAAGAGACAAAAAAGTCAGAGGATAAAATTAGCAGAGTTTTTTGGAGCTGGAATAAAACGTTTGTCCACAAGACAGGCAAGGTAAAACATGGTTGTAACAAAGAAGAGGTTAGTTGAACGTTTTGGCTTCGTAAAAACTCAGAATACTTTAATAAATTTCTTTTCACTTTTAAATGTTTTTTTTTTTCCAGATCAAGTAGAGCGGGGATGTCAGACTCTGGCCCCCAAGAGCTGCTGTCCTGCAGGTTTTAGGTGTTTCCCCGCTACAAAACAAGCCTGTTAAATACCAATTTATTTATATCAGATATGTTACAGCAGGAGAATGTTTAAAACCTACAGGACAGTGGCCTAAAGGACCAGAGTTCTTCGAAGTAGAAAAAGAAAATCTTCAATCATGAACTATTAGTGTTGCAGTTTCTGTGGAATTTGTGACAGCTTGAAATGTTTAGGGCTTGGGTTTTATTAATTAAAAGCAAAACAAAAAATCCTTATAATTCTGGTCCTAAATTTCTAGTGTAGCAGCTGATACATGGGCTTTGCTAAGTGGAATTTTGTACATTTCCAGTCTGATTTATATGTGGGCCGTTTGCAGGCCATGGCATTAATTTGACCCTCGCAAAAACTGCTTCTAAAAAATTGCGGAATAATAATTTTTACCACTTTTTTTTTGCTCAGATGTTTTAATTATGTTCAGTCCTAATCAAAAATACCAAATATGAAATCATTCAAATTATTTTTAACCCTTTAAATGACAATTTTCCAACACAAAGTCACTGTTTTTTGTAGAAAATTATTAGGATACTTTGCCCTTTTATGTATCATCGTCCTCTACATTTACTAAATGTAGCGATAATGACCAGCATCTCGCCGCACATCAACCCCTTTTCATCGGTGACTGTCGAAATTTGCACCTCTACAGTCGTCTTTTTATGTCTCCCTTTTAGATTTTTTCTGTTATCTTTCTCCTTGCTTCAAATTTTAGACACACCTCCTTGGAAATACCTCCACCTCATCCTGAGCTGAATGACCTTCTCGAAGGAGTTTTAAAATCCTTCCCAGTGTTCCCACTCCACAACTCTTTTTTGAGGGTCATGTTTCAGTCAGGTGCAACAGCGTCCACAGGTCTGCAGGCTTATTTTGCATAGTTAAATTTGTGCAGGTATTTGTTTTAAAAATGCAAAATATAAGGCGACTCAATCTTTTTTACCCAATGCTTGATGTGGAAAGTTAGGTCCAAAAAAAGTCAGTGTTTTTATTTCATTTATTTCAGGTGTGTTTTTTAAAGCCAGATAGTTCAGGTGTTAAATAAACAGTAAAAAAAATAAATTAAATAGATCTGTGATTTCTCTGTTTTTGTACAAATTCTGTACAAAAATAGAATTCTTTACCACCTCCTCATCGTGGTTTAATCATTTTTTAGTATATTCCACTTTGTGTTCTCACAGGTTTTGCTGTGATTTCTTATCTTTTTGTACTCTCTGAATTTTCTGGGATTTTCTAATCTTGAGGATCATTTTAAGAGTCCTACAGCGCATGTCACACTTCCTCTTTCACACACTCGTTCGTGCTTAAATCACTTCTTATTCTGCACATGCAGCATTTTTAGCTTTCACACTCACTCATTTTATTTTCAGTTTTGGTCTCTTCCCCACCTGATTTGTTTCCTCCATTCCGAAGAAAACTGAATCCAGGAATGTTGTTGTTGTATTTCTTTCCTAAAGATTTGAACTGATAAGTTGTCTGGGTCTTTGCAGGTGTGAATGAGTGACGTGGTGCCTCCCACAGCTCTCACTGAAGTCCAGCTCCGCTTCCTCTGCCACGATGACATAGAGAACGTCAAGCACCTCTGTGCTGATTGGTTCCCAATTGAGTAAGATTTCAAAGTTTCTGGGACATTGTTAAATAATGTGCTCATTTTAACACATTTGTTCACATCGTAGTATTTTGCGTCAGCACGGCTGGTTTACTGCACTTTGCATTAGCTCACTAAGTACAGACATGGGTTTAGAAAGTGTGTGGCATCCCAAACATTTATAATCCTGTCTGGTGTCTGTCTCCAGGTACCCAGACTCATGGTATCAAGATATCACCTCCAACAAGAAGTTCTTCTCCCTCGCTGCCACCTTCAGAGGGGGCATCGTGGGAATGATTGTGGCCGAGATCAAAGGCCGAACCAAAGTACACAAAGAGGTATGATGTGTGGTTGGGCTGAGATGTACAGTAATGAAAGGAAGTCTGTGAGCTCGTTCTCTCCGGAGCTGCTGGTAGGAAAAGTCATAATTAGATGCCTTACATTAAGGTCTGTTTTTAATGTGCTAATTAGACAAAGCAGATGCTCCCAGACTGAAGGACACTCGTTAGCTTGAAATACGATACAAGTGAGAAACGACTGAAGGAGAGCTGCAGCTGCACCGAGCAGAAAAAGAAAAATGTCATTTATTTTAGGAGCAAGGCTCTAAATACCCTGTGCATACAAGTAAAATTGGAGCGCTGCACTTAATTTTTACTGCATGCACACCAGTGCAAGAATAGAAAAATCCGGCAACTTGCAGGGCAGCCAACTTAAGCCTGGTACACACACAACCATTTTTTTCATCTTATGAGATTTTTCATCTGGTCGAGAACTCACACATGAAAATAAAAAAAAAAAAAAAACAGTTTTGATCGTACTGTGTGTGGTGTGCTCCGATAATGAACAACACACACACGACGATGCTGTCCCGCAACCAAACGGTGAAATGTGAAGCCTATGCGGATGTGCAAAAATTGCAGTTCACTCCTCGTCCACTAGGGGCTGGCTCTAAAACAGAGTCAATCCCCATAGACTCCCATGTTAAAAATGACCAAGGTCAAATTTACCTTCATGACAACTGTGAGGGGGGTGAATTTTTTTCTAACTCATCCGGGACTAACGACATTTGGACACTGCGACAGTGGGAAACGCCCAACTAGCTTCACTTTTGCTCTTCAGAAACCTACGGAGCGGATTATCATGACAAATCTGCTCGTAACACACCACAGACCAAATGATAATTGGACAGGGAAATCTCACGATGATCAGGCGTTTGCTGTCCAAGGTCGGAAAGAGGCAAAATTGGGACAAAAACAGCCCAAAAATCATTATGTGTCTAGCAGGTTTTAGGAGGACCAGAGTTTGTGGTCCCTGGCGTAGAGCATAAATGGGACTTTACTCTTCTCAGTGAGCAGCAGTGGCTCGGTCCTCACGCTGCCGTACATCCCAGCTGCAGAGCTGTTTTCAGACTGAAAATGAAGCTGCAGCTGGTTGACCCAGCCTAGATTACTGTCACATTTTAATGTCTGTTAATGTAGACTAAAAACTTTTCAAGGGTTAAAAACGCTTTACTGTCACATGTTCTTTTTTTTTTTTTTTTTTTTTTTAATAGGGCTGGGCACATTACACGCTATCACATGGTATTTTCTGGTTGTCGTCTTGTGTCCCAGCCACGAAAATAATCTGTGGGTGTCCTGCCGCAGGGGTCACCTGAACTGATGTCTAACGACGTCTCTACATGTAAAACAAACGCGAACTCGATGAAAACTTATTCCTGATGCATTTCATTAGGGTCACAGAAGGCAAAAAGGTTTTGTTTACAGCATTTCTGTTTATTTTTCACCCTGAACATGTCATCACCTCGCTGCACAATTTCTGGAGTCTAACACTTTCAACTGCCTCATGAGGCCCAAAGCAGAAGGCTAGAGATTGCTCTGCAGATGTATGATGTAGAATCTAGGGTTTTCTTTTGCATTTAAAATCAGCTGCAGCTCTTCCACACAGCTGACTCAGGAAAATCCCTTTTGGAAAAGGATTTGCATTAAGGAAAATCCCTCTTCTGTGTTTAGTTTTCAGTTGAATGAGCAGAGAAAACTCACTGAATACTAAGTGCTGTAATTGAAGTAATGGATTATTTATATGGGAACAAAGCTGTGTATTGATCTGCTGTTTGCTTTGTCTGATAGGATGGAGACATCCTGGCCTCCAGTTTTCCTGTCGACACACAGGTAGCCTACATCCTCAGCCTGGGAGTAGTCAAGGAGTTCAGGAAACATGGCATAGGTACCGCTCCCCTTCTCTCTCTCTGTCTCTCTCTCTCTCTCTCTCTCTCTCTCTCTCCAGGTGTGGCTGGACGGTTCATTTACATGTGAAAAGCTACCTGGTGTGTTCATCAGTGTGTCCTATCAGCTATTTCGTAAATCTGACTCCAGAACAACTTAGCTTTGAAACTAACTCTAAACTCTGTTTTTTTTTTTTTTTTTTTTTTAATAATACAGCTCCAGACAAAAAGAGACCACAACAAAAGGATCAGTTTTTCAGGTTTTATCTTTCATAGCTGCAAGTATTGGTAAACTAAACAGCTTTGCTTCATTTTTTCAGGTTTCCAAATCAAGCTATTGTTCGTTAGAGTAACTGTGCATGTTTGGAGGGTATGATAAATCAAAGAAAACAACTGTTAAACTAAATGGTACCAAAGTTTTGACTAAAGAACATTTGTAAATTAGTGTTACCTGATTTATAATCATAGCTTTCATGGGTTCTAGCAAGCTCTCCTCCAGTTTTAGGGATG
Source organism: Melanotaenia pygmaea (assembly GCA_036919955.1). Lineage (NCBI taxonomy): Eukaryota > Metazoa > Chordata > Actinopteri > Atheriniformes > Melanotaeniidae > Melanotaenia > Melanotaenia pygmaea. The sequence continues at coordinate 8,170,722 of JBAFSZ010000023.1, read as the reverse complement.
CACAATAACTATCAGCCCGATAATTATCGAGCCGATAACAGGAAATTATTGCGTCATTCCGATAAGTCCAATATCATAATGACTTGCCCAGATAACATATATTTTTGTGCTCCACTTGTACTGTGAGACCTGAATGGTTTGCAGTTAATGCTGCGTTCATGTGACATTGGCATAAAAAGAGAAAATATTTCTGACTGGAAAAATGTAAGAATAGCCTCTCATGTAGGAAGACAACTCGTTAAAACTTGGTCATAGTTTTGGTACTTCTTAAAATTTTGTTATCTGACCAGAAGACTGACTGATTCACTGACTTAAGCCGACATCCAGTGTATTTTTCAACATGTTACAGTTAAAGCGTGAACTTGAAAAGGCTGGAAGCACAACTAGCAAGCGTTGGAACGGGGTCCATCCATAAGGGGCTTGTCATGCCGCACGTGTGTTAATTGTGTTAAAAATTTTAATGCAATTACATAAATTAATGCTGTTAACGCATTATTTTTGACAGCCCTATTAATAAGATCAAATGAGTGCATCATCTCTCCTCCATCTAACTGATGGCGCTCTCTTTCTCCTTCCAACCTCTCAGGCTCCCTACTGCTGGACAGTCTGAAGGAGCACATCTCTACGACGGCCCAGGACCACTGTAAGGCGATCTACCTGCACGTCCTCACCACCAACAACACTGCCATCCAGTTCTATGAGAACAGGGACTTCAGGCAGCACCACTACCTGCCCTACTACTACTCCATACGTGGTGTCCTCAAAGATGGATTCACATACGTGCTCTACATTAATGGGGGTCATCCACCCTGGACAATATTATATCCTTTGTACCTGCCTGAGTTGTGTTTTCCTACATATCAGATAAACAAATCCAGTACAAATGTTCATATTTTCTTTAACCTCTGCTTCACTGACTACATCCAGCACATCGGCTCCACTCTGGCCAGCCTGAGCCCCTGTTCACTCCCCCAGAGGCTGTACCGCCAGGCCCAGTCCCTGCTACGCTCTCTGCTCCCCTGGTCCAACATCGCCTCCAAGACCGGCATACAGTACAGCAGAACCATGTGACGCAGCAAAGTGAGCAGCAATCGCAACAGGAGCTGCACCTCTTTGTTTTCCACCTTTCATACGTTTTGATTTTCATTTCTTGTCTTTGTGTTTTTATTTTTCAGCCACTCGGATCCGTGTCTTCCCTCCCTGATTGGACCAAGATGTCCACTCACATCATTCTCAATCTCCTCTGGCGTCCCCTCAGGTTCACTTTCCAGACTTTTCCCCCCTCCGTTCAGTACCCTTTTTGCACTAATAGCACATGATTCATGTTCGCAGCTTCAGATAAAGATAAACAGGGTTGTTGCTCTGCAGCATCATCAGCACTGCACCTGCTTTATGGTCCTTTACTTCCACGTTTCAACACTATCTCTCGTTTGCCCTGTCATCCCACAATCGAGCCAATATGATGACCCACAAACACATGAAGGCAAGCACAGATTGCAGTTTTGGTGTGAACGGGTGACACACACACCGGAAACCCGTGCAGAGACTTACCTTTTAACCCTACCTTTCTTCTCCTGCCTCCATCCCGTCAACCACCGCTGTCACAGACGATGTATACTATTTGTATATTATATATACTAAGATAATATGTGAATTTATCTCAATGTGTGTGTCTATTCTATGCTGTTAGTAGGTCTGTTTGGAAGATAACCTGATCTTTTGTCCCCATTTCTTTTTAAATTATAGACTAAATCCATAGTCAGCTCCAGCTTGTAAGATAAACACCAGTTAAAGTCAAATGTAATTGGCCTGTTATGACTTTATAGGTAGATTAGAATACATTGAATTATACACAGGAAATATTAAAAAACATTTTCTTTGTGAACACTCATGAATTCAGCAGCTTTTCTGTGAACTTGTGTCAATTACGTAAGGGGTAATGTCGGTTCACGCCGCTACGTCGTCCATTCATTTCTGATAATGGACACCTCGAAGGGCATTATCCCGCTTATACCATGGTCACTCATGAAAGAAATAAATATTAAATCAATGATTAATATGTTAATGTTGTTTTTTACCATTAAAATCGGACGTTTTTAACAAGAGGGCTATTTTGTTGTGACGCGTTGTCAAAGTAACCGGCTCTGACACAGAAGCTGCAGCTCGGTCAATTATGTTACGTGACACACACATTTCAGAGGGCAGTGCAGCTCTTACAGCTTGTGTGTGTCCAGAGGATGATGCGACATTCACTCTGATCATTAAATGTGTATCAAGTATGTAAGTAGGGTAATCAAGACAGGACGACGGGAGAGGAACTATTTAAAATTAAATGCAACATTGCTTTTGAATGTGACATTTCATAAAGATACTGGCATGTCCATAGTGGTGTGGTGCTCCGGACGCTGAGGTTCGTGTAAATCTGCCACAGACCTACCTTAAAGAAACAATATTAAACACACAGGCTATTAATGAGGGCAGAAGAGGGGTTAGACGTAATACATAGGGCTACATTATTATTGTACAGACATCTTCACATGTCTCCCAGTTAGTGGACACCCATCGGCTCCCTGGAGTACCATACAAGATTTTGTGTCTGGGGGACATTGAAACTTTGTACTGGGCACAGGGGATCCCTGGGCCTTGCGAATATTAAACCTCTTGTGTGGTTGGTTTGGATCTTTGTGATTTTTAGTGTCAGGATTGTGAGCTAGGCTGACGTATTCAACACCACCCTCGTCTCTGTGGATGCTGGAAGATGTCATGGTCAGCTCCCTTCCTGCCACGCTGAGCCAAACACAGCTGGATGTCAAACCACACCTTTCTGACGAGGGCGAGGGCCGTATCGAGAGACAGCGCAGATGAACATCTGAATATCTCAATATCTCAAGGTCCGACTCAGGGATACGAGGATGGTGGAAGCTGGTGTCTTTCCCACTCTTTCTGGAACGTTTAAGTGTCACCTTAAAAACCGCATTACTGCTCTTGAACAGTGTTGCTAATGATGTTGACATCTCTTAAGTGGCGATTAATGCCGGCTCTCAAACTCTTTAGTCGACTGGACGGAAGCATAAAACAGTCGCAAAATGTCATGGAGAGTCGTGGCAGTGTTGAGCTCAAAGTTGATGTCCATGTTTTTCTGAGCCAGGAAGTCTTTCGTGGTTTTCTTTGTGTTTATCCCCTAAATTGTTTAATTCCTCCGGCGTCTTCCTCTTCTGCTTCATCCCAGTCTTCAAAATGATCAGATTCACCAAAAAGGTTAAAGAAAACTATGAAATCACTCATGTCTTGCCTAGGGCTGCCACAAACGACTATTTTGATAATCGATTAGTCATCGATTATTGTTTCGATTAGTCGACTAATCGGATC
>JBAFSZ010000023.1:8146283-8157920 GCA_036919955.1 Melanotaenia pygmaea | reverse complement strand
TTCTATTCAGCCATCTTGAATCCAGATCATAGGAAATGCTGCACTGACGCACATGGAGTGGTGGTGGGGCGGTGAGTCACTAAATTGTAGGATCAGGATCATCTCATACATCACAGCTCATCACAGTTAGCCTTGCACACAAACACAGCTCTATAACACTCGCCCGCCCACACTGACTTCCAGGTACATAGAAAAGCTTAGTAATAGACAGTCTGTGTTTGAGGTCAATGCTTTCTGCATCAACACTGGCTCTTAATGCGTCTGAGATGGCTTCTCTGGTTCTTTGTGTCGGTACATACTAGGTTTTCAATAACCTGCCTGGAGCTGCTCGGCCGCTTCATTCATTTCAGCTGCTTTATGACAGAAGCAGCACAGGTTGCCGTTGGCTATAAAGATTCCAGGTCCTTTTAGTCCGTACAAATGAAACCGTGTAAAAATGTGATGGGGTTTGATCACTGGAATACATAGAGGGTTCTGATGGCTAGCACTGGGAGATTTTTTTTTTTTTTTTTGGTCACAAAGACATGGTTTGTTCAATCTGTGGCCGACACAAAGACGTAGCAGGATTTCTAGAGCGATACCCCTCTGTGCTGAAACGGAGATGACTAAAACACGACGAGACGTTTGTGAGGTTTTGTTGACGAAACAAGGACTGATTGTCCGACATTAAAAACAGGACATTTCTGCCTGTTGTGAGCGCAGTCTGTCAGTCAGCAATGCTGCTGCACCTTGGCCACGCCCACCACCATAAATTTTGGCGGCAGCATCGACGAAGGGTTTGGTGGAAGCAAAGAAACGATATACGGACACATTTTAACTATAATTGTTTAAAGACATACTTTTTTTTTATTTGACTGAAACTGGACTAAAACCTTTTTGATATTTTCGTCGACTAAAACTATGACTAAAACTGAGATGCCTGCCAAAAACACTGGTGTGTGTAATCAGAATGGTTTTCATTATGTAACACATTATGAAATGAGCTAAATAAATAAAGCTGAATTGAATAGATGCATCTGGACCTTCAGCTGGTCTACTGAGCCTCTTAAGAAATGTCTCTATTGAAGGGCGGATGTCAAGAAGCCATTATTAAGGAAGGGAAACATGGAGAAAAGGCTCAGATATGTCACATAACACAAGAACTGGACTGATCAGTAGCAGCAGGCCTGATGGAGGATGAATCCTCCCCAGAGCCCAGATTTCAACATTTCTGAAGCAGTGTGAGATTATCTGGACAGAAAACGGAGCAGAAACATCCAAAGAAGAGCTTGGGAAAGCCTGTGGAAGAAACTTAGAGAACCATTCGTGAAGATGAAATGTTAGTAGGATCTTCTGCTGCTTTGTTTGTGTAAACTGTAGCAAGAGAGACTGGCTGTTAGGGTGAATAAGCAGAATTCCTGTTACTGCCAAGTTCACATCAGGCAAAACTGAGGCCAAAGTGATTTGGTTTGGACCAGAGAAACAAAGAAAGGGCTGTTTGTTGTTGTTACCTGAAAAGGATAGCACTCGATAAGTCTTTTCCATTACATGAAACCTTCTCCATATTTCTGTCAAGTTCCTGCTTTGCATCAGTTTCTATTCAGCTCTCTGCTGACGGTCTTGTGTCATCTTGTCCTCTCTGACATTTCCTCTGCTTTCCGTTTTTCCCCGGAGTGAGCGAGGAACTGAGTGATCCTGTGAATGAGCTGTCGAGTGAGACAAATGATGAAGAATAAAGAGAAAATGGATAAAGAAAGGGACAAAGACTGGGATAAAGGGAACTGATGGACAGAGAGCAAAGGAAAACCTTCAGTTTCTCAGATTCATCTAGTTTTAAAGCCTTCTTTCATCTTAGCACACTTCATGTTTTCTGTGTGTTTGCGTGAAACACAGCGAAGCGCTTTAATGCTTTTAGCATTTGTGGGCCTGTTAGGCCTTAATTAACATTTTATATTTTGATAATGTGAAAAATGAATCGGTCTGTATCTTGTATGGCTCATTTCTTCCTGGTTTGGTGTTTGTAGTTGATCTGATCTTATTTCCTCAGCAGCATAAAGGGTGACAAAACCTCCTGCTGCTCACCAATCAGATGTGTTATTTCACCCAAGAGATGTCCAACAAAATAAACGTTCCTAATTTTTAACCAGTCTTTTTTTGCTTGATGCATAAGGACACGGTGAACTTTGTACGTTAATCAGGGCAATTACCCACTGGGTGATGTGGCTCAGTGGGTAGAGGGGTTGTCCTGTAGCCCAAGGGTTGCCGGTTTGATCCTGGCCTGGAGAGCTCATGTCAAGGTTTCGCTGAGCAAGACACCAAACCCCGAATTGCTCCTGGAGGGGCGTGGTTGACCGTCCTGCGTGGTGAATGTGCTGTACATGTAAAGCGCTTTGGATAAAAGTGCATATATAAGTACATTTACCATTTAACTTCCTGTAAGACAATAATGGGAGTTTTATTGTTGTGCTAACAAGCTAGCTTAGCTTAGCAAAGTTGACCATCTGTTTTCAGAGAAAGCTCTTCCAGCAGTTTATTCTCACATCACTTTCTCTTTCTCAGCAAACCAATATCCTAAGATCAATATAAGTTTATAAATTTGTTTTAAGCAGTGTTTGTAAAAGCCCTTTGCAACACAGATCTTCATCTGTAAACACAGATTGGTTAATAAACATTGCTACACGTGTGCCTCTTTATTTTCTTGTTAACACAAATATCTAATCAGCCAATCACATGGCAGCAACTCAGCCCATGTAGTCATGTAGACATGATGAAGACTTTATGCTGCTGGGGAAAGACTGGGCTCAGTCATACATTATAATGGCCTCATCAGATAGAGGTGTATGTGTTGGCTGTTGCGTGTCCCAGTGGGCTGGTATGTGCTGTGTCAGCAGGGTGTCTTGGTGTCAGGGTGACCAGAGACAACGATGATGGAAAATTCCACCGGGCGTGGGTTTAACCCACAGCTTTTGTTTGTGTTTAAATGAATACAGAAGGTTGGTGGTGTGTTTATCCAGAGCTGAGATGAAGACCTCCAATCCCTCTTTTAGTGGCTCTGAAGCTGCAGTGAAACAGCTCTGTTTGTATAATCTGTTTAAATTGGGTTTTTAATTCTCAGTGTCTCCCTGATTTAGTCGGGTTTTGTCTGGTGCTGATGACAGGAACACAATGATTAGTTGACATTGTCAAAAATAGTCAAATTTAACCGTTGACCTATTGTCTGCAAAAAAAACAAACAAAAAAATGGAATGAGACATTGTCTTCTTTTTTTTTTTTTATATATCTTTGCTGAGTTGCACATTCGCAATAAAGTCCGCTAGGAGAAAAATATGGCAGCAGACGAGGGAACAAAATGGCGGCAGAGGACGTCAGAAGTCTGAAATAACTTCACGTTAAATTTACAAAATAAATTAAATACATGTAAGATTTGTAAAGCAGACCTTGTGTACCACGGAAGTACGTCTGCAATGCTTGAACATTTAAAGAGGAGGCACGTTGGACTTACTTAACAACCTCAAGCTAGATTTCAAAGATGAAAATGAAATAAGATCCATTTAATAAGTATGAGATACATAATCTGATTGGTCGACTTGTCGTTTTATTGGTCGATGAGTAATCGACTATCAGAATAGTCATTAGTTGCAGCCCTATTATAACGAAGTATGAAGCATATATGATGGGGGGGAAAAGTCTGAGCATTCCCAAACAGAGTTTGGTTCATTTTCGCGACTAAAAAGTAATTTAAAAGGTGTAAAATAAAGTCAGGCTGCTTATAAAACCCTGTGTTTCCTCTCCACTACATTTCCTTGTGGAAAATATGTCTTAGTTTACTACATTTTTCTCACAGCTTTAGATCTTGGTTACGTTATAAATTTGACGAACAGAAAGGAGTAAATTGTAAGTTTTTGTCTGCATCTGTTAAATTCTTCTGGCTTTCTTAAAGCGGCCAGCGTATGACTGCTGGCTTATGTTGCTGTTACTTCTACACATTGACATGATATGTTATCACGTCTGACCTCCTGACCGTCTCCTGGTCCTTATCTTCAGCTCCTCAGTTATCTTCTTGATTTACTCAACTGACTCTGGATGTTTCGGCCATTTTTTTGTCACTTTATGCTTTAACAAGTCAACATCAAACCACTTTATAAACTCATAAAGGTCACTAACAGCTCGACTAATGCTTCATGCAGCTTGGTCTTCAGTACATTAGCAAACACTGGACGGGCGCTTTTTATTATGCTTTAAAAAAATTTTTTTTCATCATGTCAGCTGGTTTTTTATAACAGAAATTTCTCTACTTAATTCTGTTTATGTATAAAAAGATTTCATCACGGTCGCATGAAAGCTGAGAAACTTTGACGTGATTGCAAACAGTTCTTTGTAACCGGTGCAAAATGGACCTTCAGTAAAAGAGACTCCCACTAATTTGCTGACTAATGCTGAGTAATGCTCCCAACTACCTGATATTCTTCCTCTTGGTTTGTATTTTGACAGGTATTTTCATTACTTACGTTCCAGGAGATTCAAAATCTCTTTTTCAAGAAAGACCTGGCCAAGGTAGCAGCCGAAGCACAAAGTAAATGCAGGATATAAATGTTTTGTTTGCTGTTCACGCAGAAACATATTTCTGAGATATGAACTGCTCTGATACAAGGACGTGAAGTTGATTTGAACGGCTTCACTTACCATCTGTAAAACTTCCTCTAGAACAGTTTTCTACTTTGTCCTTGTAGTAAAACTAAAGAGTCTGATGTTATTTATCGTATTTAGACCACAGCGCTTCATTTCTGTTCACGTGCTTTCTGGGAGGTGGAGATGGAAACTCTGGCGTTGGGCTGAGAACCTTGGTGTCCATCTCAGAGCTGAACAAGCTGAATCTGCCGTCATCTGAACTCTGAGAATATTCACAGCGACTCCACTCAGTAAAACCATCTTTATTCATCAGGACATTTTGGACGCTGGACTGTTTTCTGCCTTCTGTGTTTCTTTGACTCAGTGATTCAGTCATTTATGGAAAATTAGTTCGTGATGAGGTTTGAAAACATGACTTCAGTGTAGCTGTCACATGGTGTTTAAAGACTAAAACCTGAATGAATATTATTCACGCTTCTTTTTGATTTGCTAATTCTGATGTTTTAAATTGTGATTAGAATTAAAAAAATGGATATTCGTTCAGCCTTAATGTCCACCATTCTTGTCCTTTATTTCTGTGTTTCCTTCTTCGTAATGGTTCAAGGAAGGCGTTGCGTTGCTACAGTGTGAGACATCTTATCTCCATCTCAGCCGGTCAGGTCACGGTTGGTAGTAACAGAGTAACGATGCTCATACTAGTGGATTACCATGCTGCAGGGATGTATTTTTCAGCTAGCTTTAAGAAGCTTTCCAAGAAGAGAAGAGCTGGTACCTGGAAAACAAACCAATATGTTTGGAGAAAATGTTCGGGAAGTTGTTTATCTATAAACTAAAACCTACAGAATCTTTATTTTGGTCTCTGAAGCAGCAAATGGTAAAGAGAGAGACTTCGGTGGCTAAATCTGTACTCACCTTGTCATGTTTTCCTGGTCTTTATCTCTGGTTTACTGTACGTGACTCTTGTCTGACCCATTTTTCCATCCCTCCCTGGAAACAATCTCCTTTATGCTCCAGTTTAAAAGCTGTTTTTCTTTGTTTTTTATGTTATGCAGACTGATTTTAGCCCCTGGTTTGAGCTGATTCATATGTTTGCTGTTTTAGGAAAGTCATGGTGAGATGCTGTAAACAGTGTTAAATGTGTTAATGTGTGCTGATGGTTGTACTGGAAGCACGGTGTCCAGAGAGTCTGTGATTCCATTAACTTCATGCTTATTAAGTTACGACCGATCAGACTCACTCTGTGCCTTCAGTGTATCTGTACAAATATTAGCCAAACCATAGCTTTGGCTTTACTTTTTTATTCTTCTTTTTACTCCAGAGACTAAGATGATCCACCAAAACAAACACGCAAACATGATCTAATTTACTCTGTTTTATCATGAATTATCTTATTGCTGTTTTCTATTTCCCGAAACCCAGATGAAACCACAGAATCTGTTTTATTGCAAACTTCCCATCTGTTCTGTGCTGTTGTCAGATGACAGAAACATGAAACTTCAGCACAGTCCATCCAAAGGTGGAGATATTTTCTATCAGTGTGGATAGATACAAACGTGGCCCCATTCAGTGCTACTGCAGTATGATGAAGAGGCCTGCATGTACTTCACACGGATCTTTTAACACTTACTGAATTTATATTATCTAGGCTCCATAAAACAACTTATTTTTTTGAAGGCCTAAAAATACTCGAGTAAGTCAGTCCACTTCCAGAAGATAAATTTTGAGCCTTTTCTCTTTTTAAAAAGCAACAATATAATAATTTTATAAACGCAAAGAAAGAAATCTGTCTCTAGTTTCGAGGTCCCTGCTTTGCACGTCATGCACCGAGCTTCCCAAGACGAACATGGGAATTTTTTCTCAGGTTTGTTTACGTTTCTGCCTTTTTTAGTTTTACTGGATACGGACACTCAGATCCAGAACTCCTGAACAGCTTCTTCTGCTGGGCGTCAAGTAGGGCTGGGCAATATATCGAGATTTTCAAATATATCGAGACTTTATCAAACACAATATAGAAGGAGAGAATGTCGTTTATATCGAGATGGCTTGTTTTGAGTTAACAGCATCTTTTCTTTTGCATTTTGCTCAGCTGTAATGTGGTTGTGGTCACTGAAAAGTACTTTTCAAATTATTTTGTTTTAGGAGGATTTAATTTAATATAAAGCTACTTAAATTTCTGCTGTTTTAATGCACATGTGCTGCTGAACCTTAATAAAAGTATAGTTAGCACTGAAGGCTGTAAATTACCGTCTCTCTGGTTACTTGACAAAAAAATATACATATATCGAGACGTATATCGTATATTGTGATTCAGGTAAAAAAAATATTGAGTTATAAGATTTGGTTCATATCGCCCAGCCCTAGCGTCAAGGCCATCAGTCCAAAACATGAACCTAGTCTTCAGTTCAAATTATTAATGTGTTAAACTGCAGAGAAAGTGAAGGACCTGAAACCTCTCACCCTCCATGGGTGCAAAACTCATCAGAGACCAAATGAGAAGGGAGATTCATGCACACTTTCTCTGCAGTACAAAGTTATGATGCGTTTGAGTTGTCTTGTAATTCTGAGCGGTAGGCGACGTGACGTCATTACCAAGTAACTCCTCTCCCCCTCCCTCTCCTGTTCGTTGTCCGACAGTGGATAACTACGTAGATCCAATGTGAACGCAATTAAGGCTGAGATAGAGCAAAATCCTGTACAATTTTGAAATTCAAGCCGGATGCATTTTTTTTTACCTCTAAAAAGAGGACATGTCCGGGTAAAAGAAGACGTTTGTTGAATCTATGCTAGTATGACCAAAGTGTTGGAAACATTCTGCAGAGATTTGGCTCCATATTGACAAGATGATGTGAGAATCTCTCGTTCTATAGGCTCAAATCAGTCATAAATATCTTGTGGTTGTAAATGAGTGTTTGCTAATAATTTTAGTTTGTAGCTTTTATTTGAGCTTTCTGAAAACCTGCCTGAAAAATTCAAGTTTCTGAATGTGAGGAAACATTTGCATGAGTTTAAAAAAGATTAGTAAAAGAATAGTGCTTTTATAATGGACTGTTCACAGATATAAAGCAAAAACCTGCAGAACTCTGAAGTTGCATTTGCGATTCTGACCCTGTATGTGATTGGATGATGACAGTTTAAACTGACCAATCAGAGAGCAGATGGCTTTGCTGTCTTCAGGACAGCTGCAGGTTCTGAAAGTGGAGTTGATTTTAAAGACTGATGACGGTGCGACTACTTCTGTGACCCAGTAGTGTTATAATTTATTTTCAGACCATTCTCTGTAAACCCTCTGAAAATCCCAGTAGATGAGCGGTTTCTGAAGTACTCAGATAAACCCGTCTGGCACCAGTGGTGTGACACTGTTTAAAATGCTGCAGGGCATTCGTGCTCGGTGCATCAACAGCAGATCACATGGACTCTTGCTGCCTTGGATTCCTGCTCCATTTAGATGCTAATGGCCGCAGCATTAGAGCACATAGGTCTTGTGGTGGTGAAAGTTAGTAAGAGAAGCAATACAAATGTGGATGCAGAAGAACTTGTGGCTAAAAAGAACTGTATATTTTGATCTAGCTACTAGAGGGATAAGACATTATGGGGACATTGTGCTTTTTTTATTTAAAGTCCCATGTTGTGCAAAATTCACTTTCTAAAGGTTTTCTAACAGTCATATTTGTCTTCATAGTCTTTGTATAAGGCCCAATAACGAGAAAATTCTGTTCTCTCTCTCACTTGCTCTTCTTCTTCTTAGCAAATGTGTGCTCAAAAAAGCGAGTCTGAGATCTTTCCCTTTGTGACCTCACGAAGAAAAAAACCACTACCCTAGGTACCCCGCCCCCTCAGCCCGTCCTTTAATGTCACTGAGTGGAGCTCACTAAAGCCTCATTGGGCGTGGGTGATCGACTCCAATGCTGCTTTGAATAACCGGGATTAAAGTAAGATGGATTACGTGATCCTTTGCTGTGATTCCCAAATATTCCAGATAGCTTTTATCCAGATGAAATCTTCTGAACAACTGGCCCCAGGAAGTCGTCTGTGAAACGTCTGTGTGAAAACGTTGGCGAAAACTAGCAGAAAGGCTTCAACATCCCCACGACACCGTTGTAGTACATACTACAGGCTGTGGGGGCGCTAAAGAGTAACACTCCAAAGCTAGAGCAAAACAACGCCTGCACAGATAAACGCTCGCTGCGTGTTGCAGGAAGTTCACATCGGAAGCAGAGAAGAGAAGATAGCTGAGGATTCACTACAAAGCAAAAGAGGACCATTTTTTTGGACTAATAAAGAAGTTGAGCTTCTTCTTTAAAAAATGCTTGACTACAAAGCATAAAAAACTTGAGGAAGGGCGGATTGGGAATCGCGGCATGTTCGTCACATTGACGTCATATCCTCGAGTTGTGCAGCTTCACTGTACGCACAGTACTGCAGACGGTAGAGGACTCAGACCGATCCACTTTGGTACCTGGCTTCAGACATGGTCGGTCTCATGGAGGCTAATCCCTGACTTTGTGGGGATGAAAGGATGTTTTGCTAAAATATTTTTGCCGCGATCCGCGTCCTGCGGACGGCTTCTAAAATTTCTATTCTTGTATGACATGAAGTTGCTCGGAGGAGGGTTTGTTTAGTGGTTTTGGGTCAGAAGAAGCTGGAAACAAACCACTGACATGTTCTAATCTTATGAATGGATTCTACTGAATAACCATTTTACCCAGACAGAGGTTGAGAAGTTACTTCCTCTTCTGTCTCACTGGCAGCTCTAAAACCGAGATAAAACAAGAGGTCACCAACCCTCTCCCGATGCTTCTACAGTAATTTTCTCTAATTAAATTAGTTTAATAGCCACTATTATTTCCTCCTCTTTGAAGAGTTCAGCAGCGAAGGAGACGAAGGATGAATGAAGGTTTTCTTTTCTGCTGTTATGACGTACCGTCATCGAGACGCGGACACAGTTTGAACAAAGGGATTGATCTTGTTCTCCGTTTCCTGTCGGGTCAAGGCAGCATCGAACCATTCTTAAATTATTGTTCCCATGGTGATGAGGTGAATCACCTAGTTACCAATTCAATAGATCAGGTTTCTTTTGAGGGATGGGAGGAATTGTTTGTGTATAATGTGTGTTCAGTAGTGTTAAAGCTCTTCTGTCCTTCTCTTTAGGTTTCAGAAGCTTCCCTGTGCTAACTTGAGAGTGACCCACCCCCATCCCGACCCCCTCACCCTCTGACATGTCTTCTGAAGCTGCACCCATCCAGGGGCCTCGACCTATGACCCCTCCACTGCCCCCTGCCAAATCTCCAAGTTCTCCAGGTACAGATGGTGTTTTTATTTTTAGCTGATCTGCAACACTTGAGTAACTTTACCATCATCTGCATTAAAGACTCTGAACTGGTTTAATTCTCCACAGTTTCCTGCTCAACATGTGGAAACAGCTGTGGTGTCATGTGTGGAATTTAGAGATTAATTTATCAGTAAAGTTTGTAAAGCTGAAGCACTTCGGACTTGATATTCGTTTTTGGGTGGAACTACACATTTTTCTGCGTACAGCTAATAGTGGCCAAATCTGAGTTTTTTTCATTACTGTATGATGAGCAAAAAATCTAAAAATATATATTTATTTTTGATCACTTTAATTTATGGTCCTAAATCAAATACATATCTGATGTTTTTCAAAGCAGCGCTGTGTGTCATGTGGCATTTCATCCCGATTTGTACATTGTGTTATTATTGTGCTCCAATCCTGAGCAAGCAGAGGGGCAATCTGTGCACAGGCGGATGTGTTTTGCAACCACATCGCTTACATTTTTAGCAGAAAATATTGTCTAAAAGCAGTGGTTCTCAAACTGGGGGTCATGAGATAATTTCAGGGTGTCGCTAGATAATTGTAAAAAATGTATAGCCTACGTTTCTCTGATAAATTGCTCATATTTGCCAGGGCTGTCAAAATTAAACCATTAACGCAGAGATAAATGTGTGAAAACTGGACCTTATAGACATTATAGCAGAAGCAACAAATGCAGCCAGGAACGTTTTGTGTGTGAAGACAGAACGATATTTAAGTTTTAAAGCAAAGAAGACAGCTCTCAAAGAAAATAAAAAATCAACACTGTTGATTTGAGTTTCCTTCTTGTGTCTGCTGAATGCATGAAATCATTATGAAAGAGCTGGAGGAAACTACCTGAAGCTGGGGGGGGGGACTAAGTACTAAAGACGCGGCTGTGTTCGTATGCAACCACGTCGTCAGTGTTTCCAGTCCAGAGGTGTGGATCAGGATTTTCTGCTCCACGTCTTCTTTGTCCGGTTTGTTTTTCAGAGCAGAGATTGATGAAGGTGAATTCAGTCCTACTCTGACACTAATGATGACTGAAGCAAAATAGAAAGATTAACCCCTCTGACACGTTGGGTAAAATGAGCCGAGGCTTAGAGGTGTTGGTTCATTTATGCATGAAAGAGAAATCAGAGCCTGATAATCTCCTGATTCATGTTGAACATATAAAAACTTTGATGTTTAAACAGAAACATATGAAAGTCGTTGCTGTGTGGCGCGTTGAGGAACCAGAACAGCAACATGCCGCGCTGCTTTCAGACGCTTGTCATGATGTAATGCAGGTATTTTCCTTTCAGAGTCCCTGCTGCCTCCAGACTATAAGCTACGGGAACGCTCGCCCTCCCCCATGAGGGGTTACCTCATCCCCAGCCCTCTGCCCACTCGCAGGAACAGGACCTACTCAGCGTGAGGATACAAACACACACACACACAACAAGCCAGATGGTGTTTCAGCTTTTTAATGCAGGCAAACCTGATGTTGGTGTAAAGTTTCATTTAAAGCTGCAGAATATTTATTGTAACAGTTTTTACGTGTAGATTCATGTCTGCTTTTATGACATGAATACAGATGAAAAGAATTGTTTACTTCTGTGCCCTCTTTGTTTATTTGAATGAAACGCTGGAACTATTTACTCCAGATCGCTGTGGTAGCCTACAACCACTGGCAAAAGATATAATAAAAATTATAAAAGGTTCACCTCAGTTGGAGGATA